>CM026200.1:29900315-29907609 GCA_014839995.1 Xenentodon cancila
GAAAACTACTAAAATTAGGACAATAAACTGAACTCAACATTTCTAAGCACATCTAATGTCAGGAATGTAACATAGACCAAGAATCTAAGAATAAAACAGCCTGCAGCCTAAATATAACTGATTAACTATCTTAACCTCCATTTACGTGGAAGGGCAACGGCGGCGTAACAGAGGGGCAACGGCGGTGTAACAGAGGGGCAACGGCGGTGAAACAGAGGGGCAACGGCGGCGTAACAGAGGGGCAACGGCGGCGAAACAGAGGGGCAACGGCGGTGAAACAGAGGGGCAACGGCGGCGTAACAGAGGGGCAACGGCGACGTAACAGAGGGGCAACGGCGGCGTAACAGAGGGGCAACGGCGATGTAACAGAGGGGCAACGGTGGCGTAACAGAGGGGCAACGGCGATGTAACAGAGGGGCAACGGCGGTGAAACAGAGGGGCAACGGCGGCGTAACAGAGGGGCAACGGCGATGTAACAGAGGGGCAACGGCGGCATAACAGAGGGGCAACAGCGATGTAACAGAGGGGCAACGGCGGCATAACAGAGGGGCAACGGCGGCGTAACAGAGGGGCAACGGCGATGTAACAGAGGGGCAACGGCGGCGTAACAGGAGCAACAGCGGCATAACAGGAGCAACGGCGGTTGTTAACAGAGCAACGGCGGCATAACAGAGGGGCAAAGGCGGCGTCGTAACAGAAGCAACGGCGGCGTAACAGGAGCAACGGCGGCGTAACAGAAGCAACGGCGGCGTAACAGGAGCAACGGCGGCGTAACGTAACAGAGCAACGGCGGCGTAACCAGAAGCAACGGCGGCGTAACAGAGGGGCAACGGCGGCGTAACAGGAGCAACAGCGGCATAACAGAAGCAACGGCGGGCGCGTAACAGGGGCAATGGCGGCGTCGTAACAGAAGCAACGGCGGCGTAACAGAGGGGAAACGGCGACGTAACAGGAGCAACGGCGGCGTAACAGGAGCAACGGCGGCGTAACAGGAGCAACGGCGGTGTAACAGAACAGCAACGGCGGTGTAACAGAACAGCAACGGCGGTGTGTAACAGAACAGCAACGGCGATGTAACAGGGGGCAACGGAGGTGAAACAGAGGGGCAACGGCGGCGAAACAGAGGGGCAACGGCGGCGTAACAGAGGGGCAACGGCGATGTAACAGAGGGGCAACGGCGATGTAACAGAGGGGCAACGGCGGCGTAACAGAGGGGCAACGGCGATGTAACAGAGGGGCAACGGCGGTGAAACAGAGGGGCAACGGCGATGTAACAGAGGGGCAACGGCGGTGAAACTGAGGGGCAACGGCGGCGTAACAGAGGGGCAACGGCGATGTAACAGAGGGGCAACGGCGATGTAACAGAGGGGCAACAGCGGTGTAACAGAACAGCAACGGCGACGTAACAGAGGGGCAACGGCGGCGTAACAGAGGGGCACCGGCGATGTAACAGAGGGGCAACGGCGGCGTAACAGGAGCAACAGCGGCATAACAGAGGGGCAACGGCGGCGTAACAGGAGCAACGGCGGCATAACAGAGGGGCAACGGCGGCGTAACAGAAGCAACGGCGGCGTAACAGGAGCAACGGCGGCGTAACAGAAGCAACGGCGGCGTAACAGGAGCAACGGCGGCGTAACAGAGGGGCAATGGCGGCGTAACAGAAGCAACGGCGGCGTAACAGAGGGGCAACGGCGGCGTAACAGGAGCAACAGCGGCATAACAGAAGCAACGGCGGCGTAACAGAGGGGCAACGGCGATGTAACAGGAGCAACGGCGGCGTAACAGAGGGGCAACGGCGACGTAACAGGAGCAACGGCGGCGTAACAGGGGCAACGGGAGATGTAACAGGGGTAGCAGAAGGGCAACGGCAGCGTCGGAGAGGGGGTGTAACTGAAGGGCTTTGCAGGTGAGGCCAGAGGTACATAACGAGTGGAAACTTGTACGATGAACCTAACACTTTCTGATAACCCATCGAGTGCCTCCACCTCATCCTTCCCTACAAGTGTGTAAATCTAAACACCGTTTCTGCCAACAATGGTCAGTGTAAGAATCACCGCCGGTTAATGTTGTGACCAGTGGCTGTGCGATACTGATGCAGTGCGAGATAAATCCAGTGCTCTGTGTGGGGTTTGCAATTATAGATAGATAGATCCTTTTTTATGCTCAGGGTAATTATGACTGCCTGTTTGTACAAAGTGGCGAACCATGTTGGGACCGTACAGGAAGTAGGGGTGACTTCGGACACAGGCGGCCAGTACGTGTACACGCAGTTTAGTCGAGTTCCAGTTACGACTCAATTAGAACATTAAACTGAACTCTTTTCATCCCGATGATCACGTACACAAGGGAAAACAAAAGTATGCCAGACTCCACCATAATACTCAGCAGTACGTCTGCTTTCAGCGTGTTTTAGTTCAACAAGCAAACAACGGCAGAGCGACGTACAGCGCTGTGTTTGTAAGTACGCTTTAGTCTTTTATTCTTTTCTGTATCGGCTCTTACTTCTAGGTTCAATCCTGGGCTGCAGCATGTGCAGAGCACAGGTCTGTTTCAGTCCAGTTGAACCAGCTTCACTTGCACCACATGATCTGGTTATGTTAGTCCAACTATGAAAAATCTGGATTAGTTCAATTTCAAAAGTTGTACAATTGCTGAAGCTTCAGTGTGAAACTGCAACCATCTGTGCTGCAGACCATCGTTTTTATTCACATTCTTACAAGCCTGTGTATAACAGTCTGACCATCCACAGCATTTTATAAACCCTACAATGGTATTTTAGTGTTCTGTTAATGTTACATAACTTGCACCCATCATTTTAGTATGTTGTGCCCTAATGTTGCTGTAACACTGGAATTTCCCATCATGGGATCAATAAAAGTTCATCCGTCCATCAATCCGTGTTGTAAAATTGCAGAAATGTCACAGTTTAGAGACATACGACCAAAACCAGCAGCAAATTCAAGCTCCTCACTCCGTCCCTCAGGATCGTTTTAGTTTACTCTCAGGAACACGCGCTCCAAATATTCCACCTACACCTTCAACATTCATGCTTCTCAACACCAGGCAGCCAAATGCAACAAACTTTCAGATAAAATGCCCATAAATCTGTCCTGACAACTGACAATGGAACAGCCTTAGAACTAAGGGAATCGATTCGTGCAGGTGTTTTACAGAAAATGAGCGTGAGAGTATAAGAGATTAAAAGAGAAGAGCTGCACGAGGTGAGTGCTGTAACAGCCCTGCACACACACCCTCAAGTTATAAAGCACAAGGCTGGAATGTATAAAAACTGCTGTTGTCTGTAGTGTGAACCAAACTGGCTTCACGTCACACTGCGTATGTCCCGTCTCTATGTGGCAGCAAATGGCCCGTTTCCTGTCTGTCTGCAGGCTGCACGCACACACACCCTGTTTAACCATTAACCTCCCTCACCGAACACACTCCCTCCTCTAGTCCAGCTTTACTGCACCACAACAACATTCAACATCAGGATCTGCTTTACTATCCTGTAACTGACAGCACTCTCACCGAAACCTCAAACGCAAAGATTTTTTTAATTTGATTGATGACATTTCAGCATCAGTAAAATCTCAGACGAAGCGGTTCAGGTAAGCACAGAAACGTGTCCCGTTTTATTACAGAAACATTTCTTTCAGGAACACAGAGCTGGAAGTAGATGTCTCAAGGTTTTGCCTTTCACACACCAGCAACTCCCGTCTCATATTTCTACCAGCATAAATACAAAAAAAAAAAAGATGAATGTAGCAAATAAAAAAATAATCGCTGTGCAAAGTCGGACTCCTGCTTTTTTTAATTTCCTCCGTGTCCTGACTGGAAGCGCTCAGTTTCTCCAACAGCTCACTGATTCTAGTTTACAGCCTATAGTATTTAAATCCAGCTTTAAAGCAGAAGATGAGGCAGAGCTTCGTACTCACTCTGCTGCTCTCCTTGAACAGTTTGAAGCTCATCCACTTCGGCATGTCGGCCTCTCCTCATCCGTCTCCCTCTCTGCCACCCGCTCCGTCTTTGACAACTCCCTCGTCAGTGTGTCCACCACACAATCTCACATGAGCGCTCTCCCTCTCGCTCTGTCTGAACAAACAACCATTGCTTTGTGTGTGTGTGTGTGTGTGTGTGTGTGTGTGTGTGTGTGTGTGTGTGTGCTCACATTTCTCACACTCCCTGGAAGCTACTGAGGCATTAAAACACTTTCAACAGCCAGTACTAGTAGAGTGTCTGTCATATGACCAGCAGATGGTTACTGTACGTCTTTAGCCTGAATTGAATGCATTTGATTCATGAGAACACACACGCACACACGCACACACGCACACACACGCGCGCACACACACGCACACACACACACACACGCGCACACGCATGCACACACACACACACACTACAACAACTGCTGCAGCACCAAAGTTTGTTTTTATATCAATATGACACATGTCAATGCAGGGTTTTAGCTCCAACCTTCCTTAAATACTTGGCTGCCTCATCCTGCAGGAGTTTGTTTTAGTTTGAGATGGTTTAGGAAAAAAAAAGAAAATAAAACAAAACCTGGGAAGAAGTGAGGAATAAAGTTGCTTTGATTAATGCAGACTGCTGTAAGCTGAAGACGATCAACAAGAGAGACTGCTTGATGGGAGATGCTGTTATTAACGCGTCATTTTGGAGTAATACGTTGTTTTTCTCCCCCTCAGTCAGCATGATGACAAAGTGACCACAAGGCACGTCTTTGTTGTGGAGGTTTTTGTCCCTCTACGACTACAAATACCCAAAGATAGTAGCCTGTGGGATTAAGACAAGTCATGGAGGAACAATGACCAAAACAGCCGGGAGAACATGTCAAAGGTTGAGAAGGTTACAAAAGGCTAAAAATAAAGTTGTAAAACCTGCAGCTTTTGCCATCTTTCAGCCCAATCAATCAGCCCAGACAGATCGATCAATCAATCGATCGATAGATAAAGATACACCATTGCCCCCTCCACGGTGAAGTTCATCACTGCTAAAAAGAAACCACCATGGAGAAATACTGAACGGGTCAGAGCTGAAAAGAGTAACTAAATTACATATTCATTATGACATTTATAAAGAAAATCAGAGCAGATATAATACGAAGCTGATGATTGAAAGGCATCAGATTTGTCTGATATCGTTGCTAAAAACAACAATAATGCACTTTGTTCACTACTGTGGACAGACCAACAAACCCCCCTGAGTCACTGGACCCTGAACTTCTATCCAACTGGTCTGCAATGTGTTTTCATAAGAACCTGGATGACATCATAAATCCCCTGAAATCCACCACTTGCTATTACCTAAAGACACTATTTGGTGTCTTTAGGTAACTACAAATCGGAGCTGACAATAACATGTGGAGTTCCTCAAGGTTCAATTCTGGGCCCCCTTTTTAACATCTTTATGCTCCCACTCACTCAAATCATGGAAAAAACAAGTAACACTGTTCTATAGGACCATCTTGCCAGGAAACCATAATCCAATTCAAACATTGATCAAAAACAAGAGTGGATTTGCCAGAATTTTCTTTAGTTAAATGAAGACAAAACAGAGATAATAGTGTTTGGAGCCAAGGAAAAAGATTAAACGTCCGCACTCAGCTTCAAGCAGTAAAACTAAAAACCAGGAGCCAGACCAGAAACCTGGGACTGGTTCTGGACCCAGACCTGAACTTTAACAGCCACATTAAGACAGTAGTGAAGTGGTTTGTTTTATGCATTTTTCTGCTTTCAGACACAAACCAGTTACCAGTTTGTAACATAACAGGAGAGTAAAGAAATGCGACCAGTAAGGCCGACCTTTAAATACCATTAAACTAAGACGAAGCCCCCTTCGACCCCTTTGTACCTCGATCCTCTTCCTCAGTCTGAAGCCAGCCGCCTGCTCACGTCACCGTCGTTTCATTTTAGATTTCGCATCTATACTGTTTACAGAAATGCACGACGTACTGCTTTGCCACTATGGCCACTTTTATGTTTTGGACACATTGAGACAGACCACTTGGTGCTAAACATTTGCAGCTTCCAGCATCAGTTTAAAATGGATATGAGTGACATGTAAGAATATTGGAGCTACGCAAGAGTTTAAGAAATGTAACAGAAAGCTACTTTATTTAAGCTGCCAGATTCTCTTTAGCTCATTAACATCGGAGCTGAGCCGTCATACAGGGATGTGTAACCAAGATGCATTTTTTTAAAAACACCTTCTAACACTAAGGTTTCACTCAATGGAAAGCTCACTTTTCAACGTCTTCTGTGAACCGAAAAAAGATAAAAGTGATTTGTGACCATAAACATTCAGTGCAAATTTTGGCCTTTATGTTCAACACTACGTCATTTTATAAAAGGTGCTTGTGTTAATACAATACATTCATCAAGGTCTAAAATGTGTAAATTCGATTCTTGTTCACTGTATTTGTTTGGGAGCACGGCTCATATTAGTTTTATCTTTACAAAATGCGCAACAAACAGATTTAATTCTTTATCAGCATCTCGGACCAGTGCAGTTCAATAACAGTCATTCTGCTTAGTTCACTTATTTGCATAGTGCCAAATGATTTAAAATATTATTTCAAATAATCTCAGAGAGTTTTATTGTCAGAGTAAGAATTTCTCTCTGTGATAGACATGCCCGGATTCATAAACTGCCTTAATTCCTTTCAGGAAAAAAAAAAAAAAAAAAGAATTGTATAAAAATGGGTCTAGCCACTGGTGAGTTTTATGGAGCATGCTTCCAGAAAAACAATTTTTATTCCAACTGAAGACGGAGGCTAAATAAGCGTCTCTACTCTGAACTACTGGACCGGCAGCAGCGGAGCCGTGGAGGCCGCCAAGTCAACAGCCGCTGGAATGATGCTTTAAATAACAAAAACCACAGGCTGAACCGCAGCTGACTCACCAAGCCAAGACGCGTCACAGAAAAAGCAGATTCCACACATGTAGCAGGACCAGCACATTGATCAGGTTGTTGCAGAAGTCAAACCTCAGCAAAGTTTCAGAGCTGAAGCAGCTGCACAACTCGGCAGGACGAATCATTGTTGTTCCGGGTAAAATGACCAGTTACAACTCCAGAATGGTGCTTCGCCAGTGCAGCCCATTGCGGAAGGTCTTCTCATATTTATTTTGTCTTCAGTTTTCCCCTTCTTCTACTGCTACAACTTGTTTCCTGTTAAAACACTGACTTTTCTACATTCATTGTAAGCTGTGCTGATATACAAGAATTCGGCCACTTTTTAACATCTGGTATTATGATAATCATGACGCAAACAGTG
>CM026200.1:29907809-29929760 GCA_014839995.1 Xenentodon cancila
TGTTTAGATGCAGACAACAGTACACCGACCTTTATAAAGGACCAGGCAAAGCCCTAAATTGAAGATGCCAAATGACAGATTGAGTTTCAAAAGGAGGCGTCAAGGACGTAAGAGTCAATACATACATAAATTCCATCCATTCCTTTTACTATCCTTACGCTTATCCAGGACCAGGGCACGGGGAAGAAGTCTGAGCGAGATAGAGATGCCCAGATCTCTACTCAACCAGACACTGTACGTCCAGATCGTACAGGGGGGACCCCGAGTGTTCCCAGGCCAGCTGAGGGACATAGTCTCAAGCGTGTCCTGGGTCTTTCCTGAGGTCTCCTCCAGGAGGGACATGCCTGAAAAACACCTCTCTAGGGAGCGCCCAGGGGGAATCCAATCCAGATGTCCAAGCCACCATCAGGTCACCCCCCATTGATGAGAAGGAGCAGCAGCTCCACCCCGAGCTCCTCACGAGTGACTGAGCTTCTCACCCCGTCTCTGAGGGAGCGCCCAGCCACCCTGCGGAGGACACGCATTTAGGCCGCTTGTATCTCCGCGGTCCTGTCCTTTGAGTCATTACCCATACATCTCAACACAAAAAAGTTTTAAATGCATAGAAAGTAAAAGCCAAATGTGCACGAAGTGGGAACTAACATGTTTATTCTTTTCCAGCCATGGTAAAACGTGAATGTTTCTGGTTTAAAGTCTGCATGTATGAGAAAATACTAATTTCTTTACTGATAGTCGAGTAACCGTGGTTGGCAAAAAAAAAAAGACATGGAGAGAAATAGTTTAAAATGGGTTTAAAATGTCAAACATATTTCCATCATTCTTTGATGGATGTGTTGCTGCCAAGACGTGATATAAGGAGATGGAAGCAGACAGTCCTTCTGCCGCCACCCAACCACAGCAGGATGGCTTTTCAGAAGCAGGATCTCAACAAGATACCAAACTGATCCATTTTAATGTTAACTGTGCCTGCCAGCAGAGAGAAGTTGCTCAGGAACTGGATATGAAAAGGCCGAGGCCCGGATAACGCGTATGGCTCCGTCTAACCAGAGAGAGCTGGATGAGGCCCAAAGGTTGTGAGCTGGTTCAACTTTGGGTTCTGGCTGAGCTCCGTGGGTCAGATTTGGCCCAAATGGCAAAGCTGACTTAGACTTGGGGTATGGCCAGTCTCGTTGGGGTGTGGTCCACAAGCACGAAGAAAATTCGTTTTTGGTTGACAATTTGGCCGAGTTCAGGCTGCCACACTAAGCCTGAGTCCACACGGGAAGTTCAGTTTGACCAAAGAAAACTGGAGCTGCGGGTCAGGTTTGGGCCGCTCTTTTCTAAGCTGGAGGTTTAACCAATTCTTTTTTCCTACAAAGACAACAGAATGAGGGCTTTTAGTTAGCAGGGAGCAGTCTGAACCGATCGGCAGCAAACCGGGGAGGAGACCCAAAAAAAAAAAGTAACGTAGTGAGCCGACTTCAGGATTCACTTCCACGTATGAACATGGCGTTTTTGCCATGAAATCGGTGGACATTAATTCCATCTTCTGGAAATGCGAATGATGTGCTTCTCAAACGTGGGCAGGGACAACTGCAAATGCCAGTGCAGTGTGCTGGCAACAAAACATCTGTACAAAACCAGCAGAAACAGAAGCTTCCCACTCTGAACACACACCCTCCGAACCCAGACAGTGGAACATATGACTCTGCCAACGCAAGCTTGTTATTTCAGTTTATGTGAGATGGAAGGGAAAGTAACACAGATGGATGCATTTGAACAGAAGAAACTGACTGTGGAAGCGTAAATGCAGCTACTGAAGGGTAGCGGAGACTGAGAGGGAAAAAAAAGAAAAGAAAAAGGAGGGCAGGAACAAAACAACAAACAGCAATTATGAAATACAAGTTCCTAAAACAGATGGTTTGGACCCCAACAATGTCTCACCTCAACTTCAGAGTTTCTCCTTTCAAATCCAATCTAAATCAGAGACAAAACAGAGACAGCCAGACTGAAAGAATTACTGCTCTCCAACTTGTCCAGGGATTCATTTCAAAACAGCTAAAAAGCTCCTTTGATTCTTGTTTTTGCAACATTTCTGTCCAAGAACCACAGAATCAAACACTCAGTAGTGAATAAACACTTTTTTAATATGTAAACTGCACCTCAAGCTTATCAATCCAGTCCGATAAGTCGCTTCCAAAGATACTTTATGTCCTCACTCATAGTAATGTTTTCATAGATCCAAAGGTGGCTGTTCTCATATCTAAGAAATAAATCTAAGGCTGTGAACAAGAGCTGTTGCAACATACCCATGCTGATTATAACTAGAGCTGGACAATATTAGGACAGAACGCAGTATCGCTTCAGTATTGTGACAACGATACGGCTTCTCATAAACACTGCCTGTCTGGAAAAAAAAAAAAAAAAAAAGAAGTCACTAATGACTGCAGTGATGGTTATGTTTCACCTGGCAACAAGTAATTTAACCCTGACTGATGCAGCGAGTAGCCTCGCGTTTCTTTAACAGTCCCATCGGAAGACACGTCCTGTGGTCGTGGAAGAGACGCCGATCCGTTTTCAGAAGGGTTCAATTGTTGGCATCTCGCAAAGTAAACATCTTAGGAGACTGCTAAAACTACTAAAATTGGGTTAAAAATGGCATTATTAAAAACTGGAAGGGTCGTAGGGAGCCGTCATCTTCCAGGAAGAAATGTGGTTGGAAAAACATCTAGAAAGATTGTGATCAGCGATCACGTAAACGTTTGGTGAAATCAAATCATAGAACAACAGACAAACTAATGGTTTTTTTTTTTATGGGAAAGTTGAGCATTTCTACAAAAACAGTGTGAAGATAACTCAAAAGGACTAAAGGACAAAAGGACTTTAAAATTAAAATTAAAATATCACTTATCAGTGAGGATAATTGGACATAAGGTTTTAAGGAGCATAAAGACTGGACTCTGGGTTGATGGAAGAAAGTCATGTGGTCTGATGAGTCCAGATTTACCCAGAGTTCCACAGTGATGGGCGCATCAGGGTAAGGAGAGAGGCAGATCAAGGGATGCTCCCATCATGCCTAGTGGCTACCGTACACGCCTGTGGGGGCGGAGCTTTGATCTGAGGCTGATGCAGTTGGTCAGGTCCAGCTCCAGGTCCAGGTCCAGCAATGTTATGAAGTCAGCTGACTACCTACAGATGCTGAATGACCTTGTTATTCCTTACATGGATTTTTATTCCTCCCTAATGGCGTAGGCATCTTCCAAGAATTCCTGAGGGTCAGATTGCGAGAGTGGTTCAGGAAGCATCAGACATCATTCCCACACAGGGATCGGCCTCCACAGAGTCCAGACCTGAACGCCAATGAGAATCGTTGGGACGTGCTGGAGAGGACTTAGCTGCTTCCAGCTCTCCCATCATCAACACGGGATCTTGGGGACAAATTAACACAACTGTGGACAGAAATTACTGTTGGGACGTTGCAGAAGCAACGATGAAGCAACGATGCAGCGAATGTTTCAGATAATCAAAGTTAAAGGTGGTCCAAGGAAATATTAGACTTTGGACTTGTTTCTTTGACAGGCAGTGTGTGTGACATATATATATATATATATGTATATATATGTGTGTATGTGTGTGTGTGTTTTGTTGCCAATATTGATCTCAGACAGTGAATGGCCTGTACAGACACTAAAGAAGCCAACACTTCTGAACTTCTCCATTAGCACTCTTAAACACTGCCTCCATCATTCACTTCATTGGCAAGAAACCACACAGCTGTTCGCCAACCTAACTTCCACCTCTGCTCTTTTACAGAATTTCATTGTGTAACTCATCAGCTTTATACCTTTGTTTATGCTGCTCTGAACACCACCCTTCTTGTAAAACACTATTCGTCAGGCTTCTTTCACTTCCCACAAAACAAGTTAAAAAACAAAAGAGTCCAAAACCAAACGTGAAGCCAAAAAAAGCAGCATATGCTCAAAGAGAAACTGGAAACAGTTCTAAAGCTAGTTCAGAACCAGACTAAACATGTTTCATCATGTCCGTCTAATGGCAAAACAATAAAAAATAAAAAAGGTAAATATATAATAATATTAACTTTCTTTTTTCTGGGATCTAGTCAAAAGAGTAAAAGCAAAGTCATACAGCACCGAACACGAGGGGCTGATTCACAGGATAAAAAACGTCACACATTTAAAGCTGAATCAGCAGATCCCAAAGATTGTTTCTTAATGTTTAAAAAAATAAATAAAAAACAGCAGAGAAGTATCCAAAGATAGTGAGTTGGAGTTTTCCAAAACCTTAAAAACAACTAACTACAGACTAACAGCAAACCCACACCTCACAAGAACTGTAAGCATTAATGTGCACGCTGGTCGGGGTGGGGGTGTGGATGGTGGTGGGGGTGTGGTTAGGGGTGGGGGTGTGGATGGTGGTGGGGGGTGTGGGTTAGGGGGTGGGGGTGTGGATGGTGGTGGGGGGATCTCACAAAGCAAGCAAAGCCAGAAAAGTAAAGTGTTAACGGGAAGGATGAAGTTAAAGCAGACAAGGCGTGAACAAGAGCACACACAAAAGCAGCAATGATGAGGCCACTGTGTGTGTGTGTGTGTGTGTGTGTGTGTGTGTGTGTGCACACGTGCATGTGTGTTGCTGACATTTAGTGGAAGGCTAGTGTGTAGGCGTGGGGAAAAGGGCAAACTGTAACACAGCGAGAAACCGCGGCTGACATTAGTGTGGGGTTGTGCTTGCATCTGTGTGGTAGTAGACGTTTTAATAAAAAAAAGAAAGGGGGTGGAGTGGGGGGGTCTGTGGTTGGGGTACCACTGGAGCGAAACCAGATTAATTAAAAACCCTGAACAAAGCTGTGGAAACAAAACCACATCAACAACTACACCAGACTCCATTCAAACTCTTTACATTTTTGCTTCGTAGACTAGTCACATGAACCTGCGTCAAAAAACTGACTAAAAACTTTTAATGAAACTCGTAGGACTACCTCCCCGGTTCGGCGCATGTAAACATCCTAATGAACATCTAATAACTGGAGAAATGCCTGAGGCTTCAGGTTCAAGCAACATCTTACTCTTTTTCCACAACTGATTTCATCAAGTAATCAAAGTTATTTCGTATAATTATTTTGTTTCTTCCTGTAACTCTTGCAGAACAACCTGTCAAAATAAAAGCCTTACTTGGATTTGAGATGCACTTTGGTAGGAGGCTTCAGCACAAATGCCTGAACACATCCTGAAGAGAGTTTTCATTGCTTCTCAAGTAGCTACATTGCCAACTGCTTCTGTCAGATGCAAATAAACCACAAACAGCGTGTCTGTTCATACAGTGTCGCCCTCAGAACAGGGCTTCCTTGGAGTCTGGACTCGTGTACGTCTCTCTGTAAGAAGCTCATGCCCAGCCCCTGCTGCTGCCTATAGTAACTGCACAGGAGACCCCGTAGCGCTAAGACAGGTGTGGGTCATCAGCTCGTTTCAGATGGAGTCTCCAGCAGCTGCTTCACCTTCCCCTCACCTGCTCAGGTTGTGCTTCCTACCTTGTCGCTGTCTACAGTGTTTTGGGACGTCCTGGATGCGATGGAGATGGTATCCGGTTGGCTGCTGCCATCTCCCTGACTGTCTCCATCTTCACCTCCCTCCCTGTAAACACACAGCACAGAACAGTAATGATATCAAATCACTGACAAATGTAATGCAATCTAAGAATAAGCTTCTTTATTGGATGAATTTGAAATTAATTATGCTTTTTGATTTGTATTTGAACTGATTCTGTCTTGCTGAGCTCTCAGAGCTTTAAGAAACGGCAACAGCTTCATCTAAAGCACGTGCCTGTTTCTTAGATCCCATTACAACCATACTCTTCAAGGGGGTGTTTCCCTTAACATGTCCAGTTAGATGTTATCAGTTTATTTATGTGCCTCAGGGTTTACAGTTCAGTGTATTAAACCTCTACTTCTGGGTTCAAACTACCTAATTACAGGTATTTAGTCAAACTGTCTTTGATTTCTAAAGTTGAGTTAAACTGTTTTCTATTTGTTTTATTTTTTTCACGCAGGGTTTCAGCCAGGATGTACTAACCAACAATCTCATGGCCTCAGACAGCTGACTTATGCCTGTAACGCCTTATCAAATCTCAGTGCAGCATTTAATACGATCAATTCTAACAATGAGAATTAAAATAATGAGACTTGAATGTGTTAATTGGGATTAAATGAATAGCAATGACCTGCTTTCAGATACGTTTGTCTGAGATGTTCTAGTTTGTTCATGTGAACTAAGAGCCTTTCTAATACACAGCTTTGTTCATGGTGTTCCACAGGGTCCTGTGGTTGGACCGATACGTTTTACTTGATACATGTGAGTCCTTGTTTTAAATCATGTATTTATGTTTGGATGTGGATTTTAAGTGCTTACTCAGATAAGAAAAATAAGTTTATTGCCTCTCAAAGGCTTGGTGAACACAGTACTGCAGCCATTTACCTATACTTCACCTTCACTAGTACTCTACTTGATAATTTGAAAAAACAAATCTTTTAAAGTCAGCTACAGGGTCACCATTCAACCTGTTCTATGAGTGTTTGCTGACTTGCATTAGAAAATGTAGTTTTTGTTTTCTCTACATCCATATTTCTCTACATGTGGGTTCACACTGTACCAGACAGATTGGGCAGAGTTCTCCAGCCCAGGTTCTCAAGTCCTCTGCCCTGCACGTCTTTCATGCTTCCCTGCTCCAACACACCTAGTTTAATTAAATAAATCATTCACAAACTTCTGGAGACCTTGAAGACATGCTGACGGTGAGCCATTCATTTAAATCTGGTGTGCTGGAGCAGATACACAGCTGAAACATGAAGTACAGAGGAGTTGTTCTGGGGAATGACGATCCAAACGTTATTCACCATCTGCCACAGAGAAATCACGGATGTAATCAGAAGAAATCCAGTGAACTGATGGCATATGTTTTCTTGTCGAATACCTACGTCACAGAGGTGAAAAAGTCAAGGTTTTAGTAGCACCAGGAATAAAAATATGTGGCACAAATACAAGGTTCAAGTACTCTGCAGCTACTTGCTGTTTAAAACCTTGTAACGCTTCTCAGTGACTAGAGCCAAAGCTAAACTGTGACGCGCACGCCCACGTAACCTTTAATGCACTGTGAAAATATGTTTTTAAACTTCTGACCAGCACCGGGTACTTTAACTTAAGCAACCATTTGTTTAAGCAGCTTTCACTTGTATTGGAGTGACATTTTACCAAGAGTGTCTAGACTTTGACTGAAGTAGGTAAGTTGTGAAGTTTGTGCACCGCAGTTTTTATCTCTGTGAAGTTTCCAACTGGATTTTTCTCCAACCAGCAGGAATTCAGATGGACACAACGATGCCAGTTTACCTCTTTGTGTGATTCTTGGGTTTGGTAAGTGCTGGTGTTTTAGGCAGGTGAAGAGGCTCCTTGAGCGCCCCCTTCAGGTGAGTCATCCTCTCCTGGATCACCTCTCTGATGTTCTTGATCCATTCCTGTTTAGCTTCCATACTGGAGGCCTGGAGGAGAAGTACTCTTAATATAACACAACAGAAAGGCTTTTTTTCCTCCATGTTTCATGTTCACTTACTTTTAGTACAGTTTTATTATCGGAGGAGGGGGTTCTCCCTGACCACAGGGCAAATTTACAGGAGTCACCCTCAATGTGCTCGGTCACCCCCAACTCGGATGTCTGCAGAGAAGACCGGAGACAACTTATAGAAGCACACAGCAGAGTGAAAGCTGCAGCTCAAACGTGGACGCATGCTCACCAGTAGTCTGTTCTTGTACTGGTACTTGGTTCTTCCAGTGGAGTCTTTGAACTCCTTACTGAAGACCAGCGAAAACTCAAACAGGAACAGGTGTCGGTCCCGCCCCTTTCGGATCAGTGACCGTGGGTCCCACACCTGGAAACTGTCCTGCAGGATCAGCTCACCCTGCACCTCCAGGTTCTCCTCGAAGCCTGATGAAGAAGAGGACTGTGGGTTCACGATCTGTAAGCACGGCTCAGCAGCAGCAGGACCTCCTCTTACCTTCCAGCATTGCCAGATGCATGGCATCATTCGCTCTCTTTGGAACACTGAGCATCACCTCCAAACCATCTTTAATCTCTCCTTTACCCTCCTCACAGCATGAGAGCAGCTCCTGCAGGAGAGGATGTGAAGCACGATAAGATGGGATCACAGGCTCAAATTAGAGTCAATAAGGTTTTCAATCTCTAATTAAAATTGAACAAAAGTCTCCAGTTTGTCGCTTTGTCGTCTGCCTGACGCATTAAAGTTTGTGAGACAAATTTTGTTTGTAAAAAATGAGTTCACAAAAAAAACCATAAAACTGTGTCCACAAATAGGTACTTTTATGCTGCTCCTACACTTTATGATTTTATGTCATCCATGACATAAATGGTGTTAACAGCAAGAGGTTTGATGGTAGTGTTTGTATAAATAGTGACCATGTGAGCGTGTGCTGCTGTTTGTGTGTCTACCTTCAGCAGCAGCTGGTACTTTGTGATCCTCTGGACTGGTTTAATGAGGTAGGAGTTGATGGAGTTGGCCAGTCCCCGTCTCTGCTGGATGTCCTGCTCATTCACACAGCAGCACAAAAAACTAAATAAATCAAAGTGTTTCTTTTAATCTTAACATTCTCACAAACAAAACGGGCAACATGAACACACTTGTTCATGTCATGGAAGCTCTTAGTGAAATGTTTGAGATGGTTCTTGGCATCAAAAAATAAAAACCAAATGAGCCATTGACATTCCATCTTTTTGTCAGGTCTCATCTAAGTTTTATATAATTTCCAGTGACCCAGTAAAGTTTATTATTCTGACACGTAAAGTGTTAAATGTCCTGCGCGGCACATGTGATGTACTTCACATATGATCAAATACCGCCCTCTGGTGTCTGAGTTTGTGAACTGCACCACATGCGCCCTCTGGTGTCTGAGTTGATGAACTGCACCCCTCGCGCCCTCTGGTGGGTAAACAGCTGAACTGCACCACCTCTCCTCTCATGCAGACAGGAGGGAAACCAGCAACCACAGAAACCACAGGACGGCTGCATTTAGACAAGGCTGATTTCATTTAAGTTAATCCTAGGTTTGTTTTACTTATATTAAGAGTATTCCAAAAATAAATACACATATTCTGCACAAATTCATACCTATTCTCTGTAAACTGAACTCAGTTGTTATGATTTGGTGGTTATGCAAATAAACTTTAAGAAACTTAAGAACTTAAGAAAAAGAGAAAGTGTAGACTGAAGCTAATTGTATATTGACCCTTTGCACAGCAATGTTTAGAAAAATCACAAAAACAGAACAGAGACTGCAATATTTGAGATGTTTTTAAAGCAATAATCATATTACGATTGAACACATTTTTAATCACATTAAACAAACACTTCATAGGTTAAACATGGATAATTTCAGTTTGATAGGAATATTTAGTAATGGACCACACAACTGTTATAACAACTGAAAAAATGTAACTTTTATGTGTGAAGAACTTCAGAAACCAGATAAACCTGTACTTGAACACTTCCCAATGTTATTAAAATCTCCTACTCAGGTGTTTTACGACTTCTCATTGGTGACGGATAAAGACGGGAGGATTGACTAGGCAGTATTGACTAACAAGGGATTTTTTTGTGGAAGCACATCATCTGCCTGTTCTACTAAATATAAAAAAAAACAAAGAAATTAAAAAATAACATGAAACGTGAGAAAATGAGTCTAAGCAGAAACTGCTTGTAGATCAAACTACTAGAGGGCTTTTTTTTAAATGCAGCACCATAATGGATAGGTATGTTGATGTAATGGCTGATTTCAATACAAACATAATATATTAGTAGTTCAACATACTGATTTTGCCAAATGTAATATGCAATAAAGAGAGGAGCTTGATGGTGTGTTGCTTTACGGAAAAATACATCATACACTGATGCCCATAATGCCAAGACAATACTGTATTTTGGCTCTCCAAAACCAGAAGCTGGCCACAAATAAGGCGACTCGTAGGGACGTGCTGCCACTCTTAAAATCCCAACTCCTCCCTAACTTCCCTAAAGAGGAGTGTTAAGACATGCCGCCACTGCTGACGTCATCAGTCAGGTATCACTGCCAATATGTCGACATATTCCTGTTAAGTTGGTTTTAATTAAGTCTTTTTTAGTATTATTGTAATATGCCACTTAAACGATATAGTGTACTGAAGACATGTAAGAAGCAGAAAACTGGAAGCTGAAATCTGCTAAAGTAAAACAAGGATCATTTATGAGAACATTAACTTGTAAGAATGCTTAAAGTAGCTCAGAGCAGAACAGTTGAAATGAAACAGGCTGAAGAGTTGACCGTAAAGGCAGAACTCACGTCGAAGAAGGTGCTGGCGTGCTCCAGGATGAGCTGACTGGAATCTGGTTTGTTCTTGCAGTAGTCCACATAAATGTGGAACTTATCAGCCTGGGAAACAGGACAGAAGAGGCTTCAAACACGCACGTTTGTCCTGAATCACGTCAGAGTTGGGAGATGTTTAATTCAGGCTCTCACCCAGGTGACGAAGCAGTGACCCACGTCTTCCGGAAGCTGCTCGTAGTTCACCAGCTCCTTCAGGAAAATACTGGAAAGACGTAACGTAAAGGTCAGCCAGCTCTTCTCCTTATTACATGGCAAACAATCAAAACTTTAAAATGAAAACTTTATCGTGTAGTACTGACATGTCTGAAACACCTGCAAGCTCTATTCATACATCCAAGACAAGAACTTCCTTTAAAATCTAAGTGTTGCTCTGAGTAACCAGCAGAGATGTTTCTGGGACGTCCTCAGCTTAACTTGGGGAGTTAATAAACTGGTAACAAAGACAATCCTCAAAGCCGTCCGATATGAAAAATAAAAATGTCTGGGTGTGACACTGTGTGAGTCCTGCAGAAAAATGTGTGAGATGCCTAAAATAATCTTGCCAAGTTTTGGCCTTTTTTGAATTTCTCTGCTCATCTGCTGCCTGAGTTTAATTAAGAAGCTCGTAAGTTGATACGCAGTGATGTTAGTATTTATCCATGTCTAGTTTTAACTCAATTCAAGCTGAAAACTGCTCAAAACATAACCTGCGTTTCACAAACGCTGAGTTAATCAGGAAGAATCTGCTCGTCACTGACTTGTTGTGGAAATCGTAGATCTCCTGCATGTTGCCAAAAATGATGTTCTCCTTGTTGGCGATGCCTGGAGGAATCTCCTCCACACCACTGGTCATCTCCCACAGGTAGGTCTGTTGGACAGAACCGTTAGTACCGCGGGTAATGTGGGGTCGAAAGAATATTACAGGAGCAGAAAACGGGGATTTCCTCACCTCCAAACACTCCTGAAGATCTCTGACGTACGTCTTCTCAGTCTGCAGCAGCTCTGCCATGATGAACCTGAGACAAAAGGATGATTTAGACGAAAACAAAGCTTTCATTATACATCCATTCACATACGTTCTTTAAGATAAAACTCCAAAACCATAAGGCACTGCAGTGTCGTCTGCAGTGTCGTCTGCAGTGTCGTCTGCAGTGTCGTCTGCAGTGTCGTCTGCAGTGTCGTCTGCAGTGTCGGTGGGATACGGTGGATGTGAGGATTTTTACTAACTGACAAGCAGCAAATGCAGATTTACATTAAAAGAGTCACATACCGGACTGTGCTTGTAACAAACTGTGATGAGCTGTATGGCCACATAATCTCACCCATGACTAAAAGAACAAGTTCATGGATACAAGCGGCTGAAATGAGTTTCCTGCACAGGGTGGATGGACTCAGCTCAGAGTAGTCTGGCCTCAGCTCACCCCAGACCTCCAGGGAGGCCTTGGCTTCTCTGCTCAAGCTGCTTCCCCGTTGACCAAAGTACAAATAAGAGGAAATGAATGGCTGATTTTAACCAAATAATCAAGCACTGTATGTTAGGATGCCTATGATCTGCACTGCGTTTGCATTTCAGATGACCAGAGACCAAACTGTTCTGGGGATCTCGGTTCACTTCGTTAGTGAACACCGAGGTTCAGATGACGGTGTTCACGGAGTTCACAGAGTTACTATAGTTTGTAATAATCAGATTAGACCTGAAACGCTTGAATACACCTAACGGTCCCCGGGATATGGGTGTTTAATGTTCATGAATTTTCCAAACCTAACACGTAACTATCTAAATCTTTTTTTTTTCTCCGCTACTCCTTTGCTGTTCTCACTCTTTCTTCCTGGCGGACTTCCTCTTCTCCTCATTTATCTCGTGGTTGGGATCACGCAGCTTGACCTCAGGATCGTCCGTCAGGCTTGCAGGGATGATGTCCAACTCCAAGTCTTTATTGTCCTGGGGAAAGAAAACAAAATTTGTCTCAATAATCTGAAGGGCAAATGTCCAAAACATCATCTCTACCTCTATCTGTGCCATAATTTGGATTTGTGAGTCTTTAGTCACAATCCGCCAGTGGACTAACGCGTAGATCTGGTGAGGTGGACAGTTGTTGATTTTAGTGCACATTTTTACCTCAGAACTGACTCCCAGGCTCCTCTCGAGGCTCTCCTGATATTTTGCCATGCGAAGTGAGAAGTCTCGGTATCTGCGGTCCACCGTGCTGACCCACCGTTTCAGCTCCGAGACATGGGCGTGGCCCTTCTCCACCAGGTTGTCCGCCAGCTGGATCAAAAGCTTTACCTTGTCCTTGGTTTGCTGAGGAACACCATCACAAATACAGATGACGTTCCTCATCACGGAGGAATCACTGACGTTCTGGAGTCATTGGTGGCTTGAATGCTTGAGCATCCTGACCATGCTCACGTCCAAAGGTCATTGCAATGTTTTGCATTAAAAACGACAATATCAGTGTAGAAGTGAGAAGGTGTCTTAGTTTATGTTGGGAAATAGATTTTTTACAAGTCTATATCTAGGTGTAATGTTCCAACTAACTACACACAAACACACCTTAGCAGTCAGTCGGAAGTGGTGATAGTCACTGAGGAGCTCCTGCGTCTCTTCACTGCTGTCTCCGGGTGCTGTATGTGTGGCCAGGTAGACCTCACCTGTCTCCTGGATCCAGTCCAAAGCCTGTGAACAAACACACGGATGCGGCTCAGTGTTTGTTTATCGAAATGGCCAGACGGCGTCCCTCCTCAAAGTGAGACCCGTGGTAGCAGTCATTCTCTAAGTTTTACTTATATAAATGAAGTGACCTGTTTGGCACTGCGCTCAAACACCAGGTACTGCTGACATTGGTCCAGCCTTCGTTTCTTCAGCGTCCAGAAGTGAAGAACTCGGTTCTCTCTCTGCAGCAGCTCATTTAAAATGGCTGCAAACAAAAAGAAAAAAACAACAAAACTAAGACTCAAGACTTCGAACTCAGTTGCTTATAGTCCACATGTAAAAAGGAGAGATATTGTGTCCTGTTTTACCAGGATGAAACTGTGTTTCTGAGGTCGGTGACGGGTTTTATCAAAATATCACAGGGATACAGTACAACAGTTCCCTTTACAACAGATACTTTACAGCTCTGTTTATAGCAGCTGCTTATGGGGGTGGAGTCAGATACTTGACTCCACCCCTCTCCGGTCCGAACTTATGTACCTGAGAAGTCTGCGCTCAAGTACAACTCAGGAGAACTTACTCTGCCCTCACTAACGTTTTTATAACTATTACTCTATATGATGTGCTTTTAATGGATTTTATGCTTTTCTTACGTCAACTTCGTCATACATACATTTTAATAGAAGTGAAGAGAAAAAAACTCTGAAAAAACTAGAGGAAATAATATAATAGGCTCATCTTTATAATTTCACCTCAAATATGAGGCTATCACTATATTTGCGCATGAAAACATCTTAAAACTACATTCGATTTAACAAAACACTTTTATTTTTACTCGACTTCTGAGGGACAATAATGTCATGATGACATCATGGTGGGAGGTTGTCAGTGGAGATGAAGATATTTCTACTCTGATCTTAAGCTGTAGAATCTTTATACTGATTTACAGCAGCTATGGTCGTAGGCTACGCACGGCGACAACGCTGTCTGACTTCTGCGTTGTTCTTGTTGCGCTGTTATTACACTACCAACCACTAGGTGGCAGTGCAGGTTGTCGTTCTGCAGCACCGTAGCTCACAGTTTCCTTTTGTTAAGTTTGTAGCTCAGACATAATAACATAATAAGTATTTTGTACGTGAGTCGGAGCTGATAAATGTTTCTGTCGTTTGTACAGACATTGCAGCAAACGTTCATTCTCTCCGATTTTAAGGAAACTGAGTTATCAGTAACTCCAGACAAGTAAACATATGCTTCAGAGCACAGTCAACATTGTATTTCGTGTCGTCTGAATTTTCAATAAAAATATAAATACAAAGTGGCCGAGCCCCGAGTGACCGAGTGTTTGAGGTTCTGCCAGCACGTCAACATGCTCACCTTTCACCTGCTGCTCAGGCCCTCTGGCGTGACCGGCAGCTCCGGGCGTGCTCACATTGTTTCTGTGAATGTACTTCAGAAACACCTCGGCGTTCCTGCGGGCCAGCGTGCACGCCTGAAACACACCAACACAGTGGTTGAACACGGACACGTGCGCCTGTATTGGGTATTTACTGAGTACGCAGCAGCCTTTTTTGTTTCTGCACCTTCAAAAAAGCTTCTTTCTGCTCCAAGTGCTTGCTGATGAGCGGCAGCAAGTGCTCGCCCTCGGTCGAACTTCCCAGTTTGTCATGACTGCCACACCAGTCCTCCTCCCGACGGTACTCCTGCTCCAGGCTCTCCAGCACGCTGCACACCTGCAGAGACGCAGAGCGTCATTTCCACAAGCGGCTACAATAAAAGCACATACTGAGTGAGAGCACGGTCTGAGGCGAACCTGCTCTGACGTCTTGTAGAAGGCCACGGAGGCATTGACCAGCTTCAGGCGGTCCTCCATCTTCAGCATCAGCTGCTGCCAGTGGACAGCCACCTTCTCAGCGCAGTTTCGGATCGCTTCTGGATCATAGTGACCAGCTTGCAGCATCATCTTGGAGAAGGAGAGAGATGGAGACAGAGGAAATGCAAGATGAGAGGAGATATAGTTAATGTAGATAAATATTTAAAAAAAACAAAAAAACACCCACCTCAGCCTTTTGTTGGACCTGCAGAGCACTTTGGTGGGTCTTCTGGAGGGAGTTGGCATGGAAGAGAGACTGGAGGAGAGGAGATCCCGTTACTATCGGTTAGATCACCTGTCATCTATCAATAAAGCTCTATGTCAGGAGTTAGAGGTGCTTCATACTAAATAACAAATATCAAGGGAGCGATACGGTCATGAATACTACCGCCAACTCGATTTTCCACGGATAATTAAATCCTAATTCTCAAAACAAGAAGTTGTGATGCTTTCATTAACAACTGGAGAGTAGGTTGCACTTGCATTAGGGAATCCGTACCGCGCCCTTAAAGTTGCATAAAAGGTTAAGCAAATATTTTGCTTTAATGTCAAACTCTGAGTCATGGGTGATGTTGTGTACCCATTCCCCTACGATTCAGTACATGATGTGTATCATGACACAAACTGAAGAGTTTGTGAGGCGACCACGAAGACGACAGAGCGGCGACGTTGTAATCTGGATGTAAACATGTGTGATGGCTGCAGCTGAGGGTTAACGGCCTTTTCAGGCAGATTCGGCATCAACGGTTAAAGATTTTCTCTGAAAACTGAACAGAAAATATTCACTCAAGCCTGATGATTTAGGCTACTTTGCTTTTGGTAAATTTCCAGTGTGTAATCTATCCGATCCATCTCACAGACAGGGTCCCATCATGCAATGTACCACTGCAGCTGTGGCGGGTCAGCAGGACCACGTGACCGGTTTCCAGTTGCTCCGAAACACAGTTGCAGTGGCCTTGCACATGCAAACAACCGCAGGACCAGCATGCAGTATATGTTGTGTTCTACTTTGTACGCACATGTGAAGTGTGCAGTTTCCAAAAAGGCCGTGTCGTTATGGCTTTAGTTGTGCTCTGTGTTTCACTTTTAACTCCTTCCTCTGGATTCCCATGTTTTGTTTTGGCATACTTTTGTCCCGTTTTTGCGTCACACCTGGCTTCTGTTACTGGCTGCCACACTGGCGTCACATTGTTTATGGCTGCGTCCAGTGTTTCTGCTCTTGTATTTACATTTACATTAGTGTTTAGTGCCAACTCCTCGTATTTCTTCACTGTCGTTCCCATGTGTGTCGCTTTTTCCTCTTCAGCCTTTGAATTTTTGGATTATCTCCCCAAACAGTGCCTTGAGTTCGCGTGTGTGTATTTTCCTGGTAGTTAGTTAAGAAATACTTTGTCATTTTAATGCTACCCTTCATCTGGGTTCTCCACTCGGTCCCGACACACACATGTGGAGTGTTTTCCTGACTGACCGTTTCAGTTCTTCGTTCTCTGGACTCAACACAAAGTTTCCCTGTGTTGTGTGCGTGTGTTTGTGTATTTAAGCAGTTAACCGGAGCTGTATGACATCATTCAGACAGAGAAAAAGGAGGACTTACATCAGCTGAGGAAAACACATCCTACACACACCAATTACAGGAGCAGAATGCTACCAAGGCGCACATGTGTGTGTGTGTGTGTGTGTGTGTGTGTGTGTGTGTGTGTGTGTGTGTGTTTGGTCAGCTCTCTATCACAAAGAACTTTCACCTCTTTAACTACTCACACACTTCTGCAATCAGCTATTAAAAGTGCAGTCCAGACACGTACAAAAACACACGCATTTAAACGTGCGTGTGTTTCTGTGCACGTGCACTCTTCTGGTACTATTCAAACCTGTACACATTGAAATAATTACTGCTCAAGTACAGTAAACTTGGTACGAGCAGCAGTAATTAGTGTGTGCACGCGCGTGTATGTGCATGTGTGTGTGTGTGCATGTGCCTGCATGTGTGTGTGTGTGTGCATGCGCGTGCATGTGTGTGTGCGTGTGTCACACACCTCGATGGCCATCTGGAACTGTTCATGCTCCCTCTGCAGCTGCTCGGCCTCAGACAGAGAGCTGGCGTTCACCATGCTGGCGTTCAGCATGGACTCTCCATTTCTGATCCAACTCAACACCTGAAGAGCCGCAGAGACACAGCATCATGAGCAGGATCAATCACTAAGACATCAATACCAATCAGATAAGAGACTCGAGAAGATAAGACGGAGGAGAAAGCGAGACAGTGACCGAACAAAACCCCTGCACCCTGAGCGGGGACCTGGCAAACTGAAAAAAGCAAAGCTCCTTTGTCCTGCTTTAAGTTCTGCAGATCTCTTCCAGCTGCAAATGTTCTTTTTTCTTTTGAAAGACAATAGCACCAATGAAATGTTTCAGTCTGGTTTTAATCAGCTCCCCATCACTGAAACACCTTTTTTTTTTTAAAGAAACTTTAATGACTATTCTTTTAACTTTTTTATTTGGGAAACTCTTCTGTTTTGGTGCTATTGATAAACACGAAACAAAGTATGTAATTTACAATAGAAGGCTTACGAAGGTTAGAGGATTTAAACTTACGAATATGTGTGTAAAATGTTTTCCAGAAACCCTCAGGCATTCATAAAACTATTTTTAAACAAGCTTACAGTCTGAATGGGTTTGAGGTACTTTTACACGGTGCTTAAAGTTATATCTGACTGACAGGAGTTTCTCAGTCCACAAAGCCATCTAAACATGGTGAGATGTTAAACAGCTGCTAAACTGCTTTAATAAGATTTTCTTAATTACCTTCAAGGTTTGCACAGTCTAATTGGTGATTACTGATGAATGATATGCACTGAATATCTGAACGTCTGTTTGGATAAGTAATGTGCGCTCACTGGACTGTGCATTGCTGCACATTTATCAAATCATTGCTCAAATCAAATATATTAAACCAATTTCATTGTAATTTAAATGTGCACTTCACTAAACAAAGTCTTTGTCTGCAGAAGATCTATGAGCTGCTCCACAAGGAAGACGAGGACACAACCATCACAGATGTGTGTTATTAGCATGTTGCCATAAACCTCATTCATTATTCAGTTGCATCCATCTGCGGCAGCAACAGCTTCCTGTCTGCACACAGCACGCTCGCTTTTGCAGAATAAATGTCTCGGCAGTATGCAGGAGGCATGCTGGCCGATGCTCTCATCAGTTCTTAAACATGAGGTCTTTACAGAATGACGTTTTTGGTTTATTTCCATTTTTTCTAATAAAACCAGCCAGTCATCCATTCACTGCTGAACCTCCACATTACTGACATTTCGGGATTTTCAGGTTTGCCATCAGGCTTTATTATTTGTGGATATGTGCTTTGGATCAGCCAGCCGCTGGTGTGGGCCGCTGGCCCATCAGGGCCTCGTGATGTTTGCACGTGCATTCACCTGCTTGACTTCAGCCTGCAGGTGGCGCAGCTGCAGACTCTGCTCCAGCCTTGTGTGGGTGTGCTGCGCGCTGAGCTCCACCTCCTGCTGCTTCTCATGGAGGAACTCCAGCAGCTCCTGAACCTGCGAGGCCAAGTCCATGTCCTTCTCCCCCGTCAGCTCAATACCTGAAGCATACAAACATGCGATGCCGTGAGATGAGAGACTACTGCAGCAAAGGTTTATACCATCTCCATCACATGACGTAGATGTTTTTGTTAAACCTGAATACAGCCGGACAGCTGTTCCTCGTTAAAATGTAAAATAAGCATAGAGATGCTCAGTTCAACCTCTGTGATTCATTTATACTTCTACATAAGGACTTTTACTTCTATGTTCTCCATTAACTTCAGGCTCACAGGCACAAAGTGATGGAACCTGAACTATCATCACCAGCATTTCTGGGACCTCTATGGAGCTGAGCCAAGTCCCTGCCTGAGGTTAGGTATTTCAGAGCTGTGCGGGGTGTGGCGTTGACCTGCTGTAGGTAGCAGATGTCTTTCAGCCTGCTTGATGGCTGCTCTGAGTTTGGGTCTTTTCATTAAACATCATCATCACAGTGTTTGTAAATACAGTAAACAGAAATGTGCTGATTATTCCTTACACGTTGATCTTTTTGTTCTTTTCTTCTACTTCTTTTATTGTCAACAAGCAAACATTGAAAGTGGTGCACTACTGCCATCAGGTGGTCGGATGTTAGTCTGCTGGGTCTGTGGATCCTGCCAGGTCCTACACTGTGATGGAGACGCAAAGTCTGAATGGACCAAGGAGGGAGTGAATCCTGCAGGAGTTATCGGTACCGAGGTTTTACCCAAGACACTCCCTAACGGAAACCCGGCACAGAGAGTTTTCACTTAGCAACCCTTCCAAAAACAATAAGCATGCTTGTTTTCTATTTTTACCCGTTTTACCTGTACCATCCTAAACTTGAACATTTCCCTGAGCATTGCACCTTGTAGTGACGTTATTGGGACGTGGCCTCCTGGGAAGACTGGTTTATTTCTCCTAATTCCAGTGAAAGCAGTGATTGTATATCTCATTTGCATTTTTCTGTACTTATAAAGTAAATTAATAAAAGCCCTCATGTTCCTGTGCTGCTGTTGATCTGGAATTGTATTTATTTATTCTTTAATTTAAAACCTGATAAGGACCAGAAGATGTTTTTATTTTGTTCCAAGACAAACAAAAACTGTAGAAGGGAAAAACTTTATTCACAAGACTGTAATTCAATTTACAAAAATATTCTTAAATCTCAGTAATGAACCACAGTTAGTGATGTTTATATGAAATGTTGGTATGTCAGCAAAACTTTTTGATGTTGAGCTGAAAGAGAAAATGTGCGTATGTAACATGTTTTGTACAAAACTACCAAAAACGGGTTGTGTTTGTGTCGACTGAGAAAAAAACTTATACAGTTGTGTGGCCGTCCTGCAGTGATTTCTTAAACTTAATTTTCTCTCTGTTCCAAACAAGAGGCTCTTCTGTGAGATCGTAGTTCATGTTGAGGCCAAAGCAGCAGTTCTTTGACCGAGCATCAATGGAGAGGGAGCAGCTGCAAATCCAGTCACTTTCAGGGGGCAACAAGGACACACTTCACATCTCAAGAGCATCACTGCTAATGCTTCTCTGAGAGCTGTGAAGAACACAGCTGCAGACGTTTGTCTGAAGTGCACATACGGGTCCAACAAACCCTTGAAGCACAATTTACTCGAGAATGCAAAGAGCACTAGTGGTTTTCTGAGTTTGACAGAGGCGCTGCACCCGCTCCCTCACGAAGAAGAGACTCGTTGTTTCTTTTCCGTTTCTTTAAAAAAAGAAAATCCCATTTCATGTCTCTTTTCTCAGAGAAAAAAAGCTCTTCGTGCACGTGTTACCTGAAGCCTGGACCTCCATGATGTACTGGTGCAGGTCTTGACCCTGCTGCATCACTTCGTAGATCATGTTATTCATTGCTGCTTTCCTCTCAGCGTGCCGTTTCAGGCGCTGCTCTGCGAGGCCGATGTCCTCCGAGCTGCCAGAGGAGGTGCCGCCACCTGTGCTGCCTCCGCCGCTACCACCGCTGGTCCGGCTGGCGTCGTTCAGCTGACGAGAAAGATCCTCATTCCAGGCATCCAGCTCCGCCGTGACCTTAGAGCAGACAAGCAGGAGTGATCAGCTCACGTCTGAACAAACCAAACGCCATCAGACGTTACACTAATCAAGAGCTGGAGATCATTTTCCAGTTTCTTTACAAAACTAGACAAAACAAACTCATCCCCTCTTACCTCGATGGTGTACTGCTCAAAGATGCGTAACTGCAGAAAAATATCCAGCTTGATTTTGCGTTCATGAAAAAGTTCCTCCATCTGGCCCTGGGCCTCATCCAGCTGCTGCAGCACCCCCTGGATGTGAGCGATGGAGCTGCAGTGTGGTGTCTTATTGGTGGACATGGCTGCGTCTCTGCAAAAACAAAACCGACAGACAGACAGATGTTCGTTGCTTCCGGATGAGATAGTGTCAGGTGATCGCTGACGAGAACTGGAGATGAGCATCTCCATCCATCCATCCATCCATCCATCCATCCATCCATCCATCCATCCATCCATCCATCCATCCATCCATCCATCCATCCATCCATCCATCCATCCATCCATCCATCCATCCATCCACCTGCTGGAGCCCATCCCAGCTCACTTCACCTTTAGTCTCAACTGTCCATTTGGACACAGTTCCAGAGGTTTGTGGTTTGTTCAGATGCAGTTTTGAGAATGTCTGCATGCTTCCAGGTTAATCCTTCCAGACTGGACTTTTAACACTAAACATGTTCATGTTTGTGAGTTCTTGTAGCATCTTAGATAAGCTTTAGGGGATGTTTTGTGTTTCTCTTTGTATTGCACGATCTGCCTGAGGACTAAATTTGCAGGAGCATCCACTCCTGGAACAATAGTCAAACTCATTAGTCAAAAAAGTCTTGAATGTTTTCCACTTCCGATTAATGTTTCTCACTTAGAGGGCTAAACTTGTCTGGAAAGGGTCTTATAGCCTTTGCAGGCTGATGTCTCTTCTCTAAAAACATTTCTTATAACTTTCCCTCCAAGCATTGTGTTAAAACATGCATGAATGCTTTTATAAAGATCTGCACAGCTACTGTTGATTAACTGCAACTTAACATCTTAAGTCTTATGGAAGCAGTACGGGGGAACTTAGTATTGATCAAATTATCTTTTTCTTCCTGGCTTAATATTTGTTTGGTCAACAATGACACAGTTAAAAAAAAAATCAGTTTTCACCTAATACAACCTCAAACAGGCAAAACCCATAAGGATCTAATGATTTTTATTATGTTTTTTTACACTAAAACATTATTAAAACAGAGGATAGTAAATTCTACATATGACTAACAACCAGGCTGAATAACAATCTGAGCCGCTGAATAATGTTTTCTTTCTCATGCTCTCTGTCTCTCTCTCTCTGTCTCTCTCTCTCTGTCTCTCTCTCTCTCTCTGTCTCTCTCTCTATCTCGTCCTTCTCTCTCGTCTCTCTCTGTCTCTCTCTCTCTGTCTCTTCTCGTCT
>CM026200.1:29929960-29957460 GCA_014839995.1 Xenentodon cancila
TCTCTGTGCTCTCTCTCTGTCTCTCTCTCTCTGTCTCTCTCTCTCTCTCTCTCTCTCTCTCTGTCTCTCTCTCTCTCTAAGAGCATTATAATAAGAGCATCTGTGAGGAGTCATTTTTGACAGCCCCTTTTAATGTTAAGGAGATTTTGATTGTTACCTGAGCTGCTGCATCAGTTCCTCTCCCTCTTTAATCACATTGAGCGTTGCCTCCAGCGTCGCCGTCTGCTGCTGCTGAAACTGCTGGATCAGAGTCTGGACCGAGTCCACCGAGTCGCAGCACACGTCATCCAGCAGCTGCTTCTGCAGATCCTCCATCCACGACCACAGCTGGACGCAAACATGAACATGAAAACGTGAAAAAGCCCCTCACACAGCCCTTGTAACAGGATCGAAGTCAAACTAGGAATCAACAGAGAGACAAACTGTGTGCCGTACCTCTTTGGTGTGCGTGTGGAAGGAGACGGACATGTCAAGCAACAGCTTCCTGTGTTCGACCCGCCGCACAAAGTCCTGGATTCGCACCTCCAGGTGCCGGGCTGCCTTGTAGATTTCTTCTGGGTCACATTCTCCAGTCTGCGCCAGCTGCTCAGCTGCCTCCAGCAGCTTGTCTGCGTTGGTGTACGTGTTCTGAAAGGAAAAGGAAAAAGGGATTTCAGCATCATTACCTCTGTTTTATCAAAAAAGAGTGACTGACAGGTAAATCAGATTGGAGGAGATTGGAGATTCACGAACTGCAAGTTTTTTCCAAACAATCAGAAGAATGGCAGAAGAGATCCTGCAGACGTATCAGTCTGGTACTGAGTCACTTCACTGGATCTGATTTCAATATAGAATCAAAATCATGATCCATAAATGCATTCACTGGTCATAAAGGAAAGTAACTGGATACAGGTAACGCAGGTGACCTCTATCAGAATAAAACACAGACAGAAACTCACAGACCAAAGTTCGATATCCAGGTTCAGAGACGCTCCTTCACAGCAACAACACCATGATTACACCACCTTTTATTACCAGTCACTGCAGTCCTTACTACGTTAATTTTACCACTCGGTTTGCAGAGTGCAAATATTCTCCAAATATTAAATATAATTCTCTGTATAGAGGTGTTGGGATCCAGGAAATGTTGCAGCTGTCACGTTGATGTGAAAACACTTGTCAGAAATCTCTTTTTCTTTAAAAGCTATCTGCATTTCTCAGTATGAAGAATGAAGTGGTTTACATGTCTTTCACTTAGCATGCGGTGTACGCTTTATTGTTTTATTAGTGCTTTTATTCTTGGCTTTGTTGCGGTTGTCACAGCTTGGTTTGTGATAATGAACTTCCCAACTTCTTAGATGTAACTCTGGGGCTCTGATCGTAAAGGTCATCCATCTTTTCATCAGCATCAGCTTTGACGTAAGCATCAACAAGAGTTTGCGTCCAAGTCCAATTATGCGGCGGGACCAATTTAATATCATTTACACCTGCACGCCACCGCCGGAGAGGGATGACATAAAGTCACGCATGTCTGGATCAACTTGTATTAAAATGTTAATTCTGGTTTTTGTAAGTCAGCAGCATAATATTTGCTTTTTAAGCACACACATACACTCACTCACACACACACAAAGACATGTAATCCTATCTGAATATTAATACTCTGCAATCGTCAGGAGAGCAAAATGGATTAGTGTCTTTCTACTTCAGCAAGTATGAAAGATCATCAGGAATATGTCATTTCAGGAAATATTGGAGGTATTTTAATAACCCCGGACAAGGCTGAAGTGGAATAGTAAATGCACTATGATGTGACTTATTCACGATTTGGAGTATGTGGGTGTAAGCTCACAGTGTGGATATTTCACATGCTAGACGGATTACTCAGAGGATAACGATTATAAACTACAAGGGATTATTACGCTTTGATGCAAAACTGAACTGGTTCAGGGTGAGGATTAGGGCAGACAAATGACAGCAGAGCAGAGGTATCCCTGCCACTACAATACAGAAGCTCAATTTAAATTAATTATTTAATTAGATAATGGAGCAAAACAGAGTCATAATGAATAAAACTGAAATAAACTGAAAAATGTTGGCACAGAGCCAGCCTTTTCTATTAGTTTGCTTTGTTTTTTTTTTTTGTTTTTTTTTTTAATTTACTGGCTTGGGCTTGGTTCCACACGCTCTGTTACAACTCCAGCATCCTAGCTTTTACCATCGACCCATGTTCATGAAAACCTGCCTAGCAGAGTACAGTCCCCTGTGGTTCTCCTGTACTGCTAACGACCAGTGGATCCTGCCGGGTCCAACACTTTAGTGGAGATGTGACCCTAAAAGGATCGAGGGGGTCGGTCCTGTTACAACTCCAGCATCCTAGCTTTTACCATCGACCCATGTTCATGGAAACCTGCCTAGCAGAGTACAGTCCCCTGTGGTTCTCCTGTACTGTTTACGACCCACTCAGGCACTGTGTTCTGTTTATCAGGTAGTCAGTCATCTAAGACGTCATCGTTTAGTAAAAGTCAAGCTGTGTCTTTGTATTTAAAAGAGAAGAACTGGGTCAGGAAAACACGATCTTTGTAAAAGTTTTTAGTCATTCTATTGAAACTGCAACATTTTAAACATTGCAGACCAATGCATCTTTTCGAAATGAAATTGTGAGATTGGTGGACACGTCTCCAGTCTGATTTTATCACAAAAAAAAAAAAAAAATATTATTACGCTAAGAAGTTAAGGACTTTGTTATATTCCCACAGCTGATTCAATTTTGTTTATTTCAATCATTTTACTTTTACTTACCATTTATTAATCTATTTTCTATACATATTAATGGTCAGAGGTGTGAATCCAACTCATTCATGGAAGTCACAGAAATAAATTATAACCTGTAAGTGAAGTACTTCATTAATTTATACAGTACATAGCACAGTCCGTCCCACATGGTGAAGTACTGTCTTGAGTTCTTTTCTACTGTAGGAAGTTCTCCCTTTGTTGACCAAATGTGTGTGTTTGTATCCCTGAATGAGGAAAGAAGGCAAACGTACAATAAATAAATAAATGTGGGAGGTGGGGGGATGCATTGCAGTAGCTGCTGGCACCGTTCAGACCATCCGTGTGTGTGTTTCTGTTCCTTTAGGCCTGTATCACAGCACCAGATGGTTCAATGATCCTGATCAAAAACGATACAGTCTTTGATTATTCCCCAGAGCGATCGTAGAAAAGCCAGCGCGCACACACACACACACACACACACACACACACACACACACACACACACACACACACACACACACACACACACACACACACACACACACACACACACACACACACACACACACACACACACACACACACACACACACACACACAATCTTGTGCTGCTGTACTTATAAGGACATCACACTGACCTCCCATTAAAACTCTCAGCAGAACCTTAGAAATTGAGTTCGGGTTTTAGTTCACATCGGGTTCTATAACTGGTTTCAACAAGGTCACTGATTATGCAAGAAAAGGTCCCGACAGAGTAACAAACACAAGAACACAGACACAATCACGCACTTTAATATCATTATGGCGACCAAAACGTGACAGGAAGTCAGAAATGTAAGCACATGTTGCTCTGACGCGGACTAAAAACGACTGTGACTGGTCCTCTTTTGTAGCGTCGTGTCCTGTAACACCCTACTGTAATGTCGCTATGGAAATGTTGAGAAATAAATGTGCATGTGTTTGTGTCTTTACACTGTGCAGAGCTGCAAAATTCAGTTATTCTGAAGTCTGCTCTTTTCAGTGCTGCAGAAGCTCTGCACAGCTTGATCACTCGAAGCAACCCTGTACAATGTTTCTTTGTTTTTGTTGTCATGATTAAACCTCTGTTTCTTGCATGAAGGACTGTAGCAGTGAAATTTAGAACATCTTCTGCTGATCTTTCAGGAAGGACTGCAGACCATACATGGTAAAGTACAGCCATGTCCTCACGCCTCCTGCTACCAGGCTGCTTCGCAAAACTGGGGATTAATCACACCAGATGACTTACAGATGTTTGCGCAGCAAGTAAATAAACATTTGATTTAAGCAAAAATCTTTTAATTTGAATGTTTGTAGGAACGTCTTTTTTTCTTATTTCTACACCACAGACAAAACATCAGCTGGGATTTTCCAAATCCTGAAGTGAAGTTTTAAAACTTGTGGGCAAACTTCTCCTTTTAGTAACGATGCATTCAGAAATGCATCCTAACATAAACGTAATATGAACGCACAATTATGTAGAAGAGTATTCTTTTTTAAATATCACATGTGAAACATTTGATTGCTATCTAACCAGAAGCCCCTGTGGCCAGATGAACTCACCTGAGCGACGTCTTCGAAGTCATCGTGTCTTTTCTGGAGGGCTCGAGCTCTGTGAAGCGACTTCCCGACACCCGTGTGTTTGCTGAGGAAAGCCTCGCCATGGTTTTCTATCCAGTCCATCACCTGGACGAGAGAGCGGATGCAGAGAACATCTTTAGTCTGTAAACTGTTGTAATGAATCTTTTATGGTCATAAACATCCTCTTTCAGGTCTGTTGCTGTGATCTGCTGCTTCTGACCTGATCACTTGTAACCGTCTGCAGAACAAAGCAAAACTAATTTTTTCTTCTAAATTCTTCATACCACCTTAACTTTTTTTGATTTGTGATCATATGACAACTTTAAAAATGTAATCTGAATTGAAACAAGACAGCTGCGTCAGGGTGTGAAACTGGATTATTGTCATCACTGCCCAATTAAAAAAATACAGAAATCACTGTTAATCTAATAAAGCAAAACACACATACCATTAAAAACAGAGTGGTTCCACTTAAAGATGTTGGCATAAGTTAATTTAAAAGATGAGAAATAAAAGAAAGCAAGACAGAAGTTGCACGGATTGACGTCAGTAACATTTTGAAGATTTTATAACCTGCATGTGTCAGAAAGTGAACAGGCTGACAAACCAGGAGGCAGCTTTGCAAATACAGACTAAAACCATAGCAGGAGTTTAAGAAAATGATGAAACAGGCATATTTGTGTCACAGATGTAGAAACCAACACTTTATAAATGATGTAGCTTTACTATTCCTTCGGAGTGACGTTTCTGGTGAGTGTGATGCTTGTAATGGCTCCCAACTTTAGCTCTGTTTTTTTTTGTCTGCTCCTGAGGAAACTGTGAAATGCAAAGAAAATGAAACAAAGAAAACTTAAGAATATCTGTGAAGTATTTTTTTTTTGCATCCTGAGGGAATTGTGAAACTGTGAACCCGTGAGTTTTATTGTCATTCCGCACAGCTTCCTGCTGTGATGAAAACAAGACTAAAATCATCATTTGAAAACTTTTTTTTCCTCAACATGGACTTCTGGAAGACTTCAACTTCTTTTTCCATCATAAATACATGGCATACAGTTACTCTCTAAACAGACTTTTGTCATGAGGGAAAAAAGCGCCACTGCAAAAAAAAAGGATGAGGTTGACGGCTGAGAGCAGGAATATCAGGAATATAGTTTAATTGCAGGTAAAACTCCTTCTGTCTGCAGGTAAAGCCTGAAATATGTACAGACAGACAGACAGACAGACAGAAAGACAGACTGCACAGTAAAGGAACTGCGGCGCTTATTAACAACAGATGTTGTAATGCTGAGTGTGCTGCTGTGAAGGAGCATCTCTGCACCGCTGCCTGGGAGTTTCTATCCATGTTGTTCCCTGCTGGCTTTGTTTGTCACTTCATAAGCTCAGTTGTTGCCAGGCAACCAACACAACGCCCCAGTGATCTCCAGATATGTCAGCCATGTCTCTCCTGTCCAAACCTGGCTCCCATTAGACCTCCAACACTACAAAAAACATCACCCGGTCTCAGCAGCGGATCTGCGGCCTTGAAGGAGCAGCATGACTTCATGACATCATCCCGCCATCATTGGTCCAGCTGGAGTCAAGCGGAGCTCCGCGTGAGCTCACAACCTGCAGCTGGACTCTCATTGTTAGCTCAACGTGCCAAATAAAACGACAGCGTGCGCTTTTAAATGTTCCGTCTCCACTTCTCTCCAGAGTCACATCCATCCTGCAGCTTTGCAGCTCCGGCTGGAATAACCCTGATTTACACACTGCTTGTATGAAGTTGCTCTCTCACACTGAGCCTTGTTTCACTTTCTGCGGACGTCTCTCGTCCTGCGCGAGTCTCTCCTGGGTGTCATAGAAAGTGAAGCATGACGTGTATAACTGGCAAAGCTCTCCTGATGTGATCCCTGCTTCCTCTTCGGTCTTTGTGTGCCTCCTTAACACACTCTTACACTCTCACTGGGGTCTCATAATAATGTCTTCAGGGTGCCAAAATCGGAGAATTCATCTTTAAATTTGCCCTCTGCTGCCCTCCTCCCCCCTCCCTCCTGAACCATGTTTGTGCATGCAATAAACACATGATGACTGCAGCCACGGGGAAGGTACTTTAAATCAATACAGTCTGCTGTTGTGTTTCTGTGCTGCAAAAATGCTGGAAACCAAAATGAGACAAGAGTAGTAAATCTGGAAGGACTTTCATGGCCCTTTATTAACATTGCAAAGTGGAAACAAGTTTTACTGTCCCAGTGTTTTGTAAGTCTGCTCCAGGCCTGAAGTGCAAACATAAATGTGCATTAACAACTGAAAGGTAGTTTATTAAAAAAAAACAACAACAACATATATTTCATATGCTTAGCAAAGAAAATGAAACCAAGAAAACTTAATATCTGTAAAGTGTTTTTTTTAGTTAGCAATCTCCATACTGTCTTAATTCTTTCTGATCTAGAATCAAAAAAATCACTTTACAACACATTTGCAGCTTTGCTTCAAGGTGTTGCAGCCTTTGACACCGCACCTTCCTTAACAGGCAGGCTCCTCCATTCCTAAATAAATGGTGGTATTATTATTAATATTAATTGTATTATTATTATCACACCCCAAAGTGTATATAATGGGGCAACCCAAGTCCACTTAAACACAAAGAGGCGGCACATACATGAAAGTTAAAAATTAACAGATTTCCTCGGGTCTAAACAAAAAAGAGCCGATGCATCACACCAACAGAGGTGTGATATTGTTTGAACCATAATCAAGAAACATGATCATAATCCACATTTTATCAAATCTGCAGGCTGCTGGTGGTGCAGCTTGGAGAGACTGTATCTGTAGATCTTCGTCTCCATCGTTTGTCGCGCTCTGGTTTCAGCTGTTTGACATCACTTTCTGTTCATGAAAAGACATCGTCATGGCAGTTTCAGTTATGCTCAGTTGGACCTTATTCCTACCAAATCACTGTTGAATTACAAGCACAAGTGGGAAGTTCCTCCTCCTCCTCCGATCATGGTCCCTCTAAAAGTTAAAAATACAGCTTTGATATTAAAATCTGAGCTCCTTAATATCTCTAAAACCTCCAGGAATCTGAAACATCTCCAGAGCCACAGTTTTGGAAGCTGTGAAGGAAGAGCGCCGGTGCCAGCGCTGCAGAGAGTATTTTATCTCAGGAATTTTCACAATAAACACAGAGCAGCTGGGAGCACAGCAGCGATGATCTGCTCCCTGCAACGCATGCTCACATGCAGCGTTGCATGCTCTCTGTGGTCCAGCATGTGGGTCAACACCAGCTCCTACTAGGGAACCTTGACTGTCATGAAACACTGGCCCACACCCCATTCCACCCCGTTTTCTCTTTTGCTGCAATTTGGAGAAAGCAGCAACTCAACCCAGCAGCAACAGTGCACTGTCCTCCTCTCGCAATGCTGTCGTCATCACGCTGCATGTTTCGGTATTTGTTGCATGGTTACCTGCTGGACATCTTGCTGGAACACGCACAGCTGTAGCCTCTGGTGCAGTCGGACCTTTCGATGCTGCCAGATGTTCTCCAAACGCCGCTGGTGATGGAGAACTTCGTGAACCACATCCAGGATACAATGAACCTACAGTATCAGACACATATATATATTTGGTGTGTTTATACTGTATAAAAGCTTAAACCGCATTTGAAAACTGACTGAGTATCACTGACCGCTTTGGAGTAATTAGCAGTTGCTGTCAGAGAGTCAGAGTTGCTGGGACTCAGAGGCCTCTGGAGGACATCCAGCAAGGCTTTGCCATCCTGACTCACCTGGAGACGAACAGGGAAATCATTGAGAAATTCATAGAGGGACGTTTAAGGGAAACGGGACAACAAAGTCAACAAAGGACAGGTTTATAGAAGAAACAAAAAGGTGGAAACTAATTTTTGGAAGAAAACTTTAAAGAAAACGTGGTGGAACCGATGACTCCACTCTGAATCCCTCCTCACATGTGTATGGATAAGACCAACCACCACGCAGCTTGTTGTACCGACCTCATTCTTTTGGTTACAACAGCTTATGACAACAGGTGGTGGCTGGAACGCCGACTGCAGTGCAGATTTGCTAGTGAAGCTTTGACTCAGCTGTCACTTCATAACCAGCTTCTGCATCGTTGTCGAGGGATGTCGTTCCCAGCCTGGAGCGAGCCAGTCCTAACAGAGGCTTGTGGCCTCAGACGTGGAGGTTCTGATTCTCACCCGAAGGTGTTTCACACTTGGCTACATACCATCCCCGAAAACTACTCGAGGTCTAAAGTTGACACAAACTTCCAAAAAGTCATAGAAAATCTTCAAACACGAATCCATCAGTTGGTTTGCAGTGAATAAACACAAACAGGAACTTTGGCACTGCTGTAATTCTCCTTTCCCTCCTAAAAAACAAGTAAAAAAAGCTTTTGATTCCAAGCATGTCACTTTTTGCAGCTCTGTCAAAGGAAACAATGCAGTCCCAGCCTGCCAAGTCTAACCGACTCAGTCTGAGCCTCAGCACGAAACCGGTCTATGCGATTCTGTATATATGGACTTAACGTGTCATAGATAAGCATAAATTAAGCTTAGACCGCAACAGCTTGTCTAAAGATAAAACCCTCAGACTTCTGACAAGAGTGGGAGTTTTCCACACTAAATTTAGTGGCGAGTTTTCAGCCAGGAGGTTGATGGGTCAGTGCAGCGACGGAGCAGCACCACCCTGTCATCACAACCAATCACAGCCGATCACCACCAGCAGCACTGACAGCACTGACGCTCTGTTGTCTGCACTGTTACGCCCCCTTCAAACTAAAGAATCTGACAATCGTGGTTTGCCAATGAAAGGAAAACTTTTTACAGTCTTTTCAGATCATATTTTCCAAGACATTTTTCTTATAAAACAGCTTTTTGTTCTTCATATTCCAGCGGCTTTCAAAGCGCTTAAATAGGAACGATTGATGAGCAGCTGGCAAACCACAGCTGGTTGGATGTTGGCGTTTGAGAATAAAGGAGAAAGCAGGATTTTACAACCAAAGTATGCTTGGGTTTAATGCAACTTCCGCTGGCCGTGTTAACCAGCGTTCGGCTGCAGCACGGTCGGTTTACCTCAGTGTACGCCTGCGTCACCTGCTCGTACAGGCTCTGGTGGCGGTGGATGGCGATCTCCAGCTCCTGCATCTCAGATGGTAACCCTCCCTCGCTGCAGACTTTACACCAGGCCTCCACCTCCGACAGAAACTAGAAGGAGCCAGAACAGGAACACACACATGGAGTCTCACGATGTTTGTGCTCACAGAATCGCGTCCAGTAAGTGTGTGAATGCACCCTTTCACAGTCTACAATGTAATCTGCTCTGAGCAGAGACAACTTGTTTGTTTCAGCAGATGAAGTGGTGCCTAATGAGACAAAAAATAACCACAAACCCCACCCCCACATGGATATAAACCATGCGCTTCACTTGAATTCATTGTTGGAGGACGTCACTCAGATTAAAACTACAGTAAATCGAACAACACTGACACCGTGTGGCCAAAAGCAAAACGGTGCGAAGCGCAGCCTTTCTTTTGCTTCACTTTTTCATGTGAGTGATGCGTTTTAGTGGTCATTGACCTGACACTTTTCAGCTGACGGGTCTTGAGAGCGATCATTGATCGAAGCTGAAGCCTTCTTCTAGCGTCAAGCTTTTCCTCGTTTACACTGCTTTTTGAAATGAGTCACAACAGCAAAAAAAAAAATGGTCCTCTCTGTCAGCGAAGGTTATTGTGATAAACGGGGATCTTTGTATCATCATTTTCAGTGTGTGAAGGGGCTGGTGTGAAAGCAGCCATCAATCCTCCGGAGCACCAGCGAGCGATAGCAGCTGCTGCTTCACGCCGTCTTCTGATGATCCTCGTGTTTCCACTCACTGAACCGTATGATGACCATAACCTTTTCACGATGCGTCGTTGAGAATACAAATGAATGATGCTTCCTCCTCGCTCTATTCTCCAGAATATTTCGTGATTCTCAAACAAAATCCTCCTGAAATTCACTTTATGTCCATGTTTGAAGCTGAAGCACGAACGGGACAGAGAGGATGTTTCTGGTGGTTTTCTTTTGCACTGAGGACGTTTGTGTTTCCACTTACTGAACAGCAAATATTATGTCATTATGACCCAATCTTTGAGAATACAACTAAGAAATGTGACTGACCCAGGTGCCCCTCCAGAGTACAGAGTACTGAACATCCGGGCGTTCACGCGAGTAGATTCCCTGAACATCCGGGCCTTCACGCGAGTAGATTCCCTGAACACCCGGGCCTTCACGCGAGTAGATTCCCTGAACACCCGGGCCTTCACGCGAGTAGATTCCCTGAACACCCGGGCCTTCACGCGAGTAGATTCCCTGAACACCCTGGCCTTCACGCGAGTAGATTCCCTGAACACCCTGGCCTTCACGCGAGTAGATTCCCTGAACATCTGGGCCTTCACGCGAGTAGATTCCCTGAACATCCGGGCCTTCACGCGAGTAGATTCCCTGAACATCCGGGCCTTCACGCGAGTAGATTCCCTGAACATCCGGGCCTTCACGCGAGTAGATTCCCTGAACATCCGGGCCTTCACGCGAGTAGATTCCCTGAACATCCGGGCCTTCACGCGAGTAGATTCCCTGAACATCCGGGCCTTCACGCGAGTAGATTCCCTGAACATCCGGGCCTTCACGCGAGTAGATTCCCTGAACATCCGGGCCTTCACGCGAGTAGATTCCCTGAACATCCGGGCCTTCACGCGAGTAGATTCCCTGAACACCCGGGCCTTCACGCGAGTAGATTCCCTGAACATCCGGGCCTTCACGCGAGTAGATTCCCTGAACACCCGGGCCTTCACGCGAGTAGATTCCCTGAACACCCGGGCCTTCACGCGAGTAGATTCCCTGAACACCCGGGCCTTCACGCGAGTAGATTCCCTGAACACCCGGGCCTTCACGCGAGTAGATTCCCTGAACACCCGGGCCTTCACGCGAGTAGATTCCCTGAACACCCTGGCCTTCACGCGAGTAGATTCCCTGAACACCCTGGCCTTCACGCGAGTAGATTCCCTGAACACCCTGGCGTTCACGCGAGTAGATTCCCTGAACATCCGGGCGTTCACGCGCGTAGATTCCCTGAACATCCGGGCGTTCACGCGAGTAGATTCCCTGAACATCCGGGCGTTCACGGAAGTAGATTCCCTGAACATCCTGGCGTTCACGTTTGACGCTGACCAGAACCATTCGGCTGCGCCGGAGTAAGGAGCTGGTACTTGTCCTCTTCATCACTGAGCCTCTGATATGGAAGCAGCATCTCAAAGACTTCAGTAATCTGAAGGCTGCAAATTGTTTCAGCAATAAACACTAACAGCGCCATTCGGTCTATTATGAGAAAAAACAGCACATCTATTTTTTTTACTTCATGCGACACATTTTACTTTTTGTTCACTGAAGAATTAACATATTTCTGTTGTCGTCCTGACAAGTTCTGATTTCGTGTTCCGCCCTCAGCTGATGTCTCCTCTCTTTCATCTCCGCTTCACTCAAAGATACACTTGTTTCTGATGTCAAGGGCCCAGTAGGAATCAAACAAGGCCCATCTGTTGCCATGTCAACCTTGCAGGAATCAGCACAAGAGCCGTCTGATCCGCTAAACATAATCAGCTGGTGAAAATGTCGCATTTGCATCCAACATTCAGTGCCAATGTTTGCAGGAAAGACACTGGCTGATAGGAGAGTCACCAATCAGCATCCTGGCACTCTGGCAGCTGCTTTATTTGTGCTGGTGGTTCTTACATCGGGCTCGGAGTGTTTCTGTGTTCCTCTCAAACATGGCCAACGCGTTCTACCCACATCGCCTTTAGATCTCACCTGTTCGGCCTTCTGGTGGAAGACAGACGACATGGCGAGGATGGTGGAGCGCTCATCGAGCGCAGCGGCGAAACTTTTCCAGTCCTGATCCAGATGACCTGAGATCTGTTTGATTTGCGTGGAGGCGTAATGACCGGCCTCCGCCAGGCGGCTCGCCACCGACATGATCCTGTTGATGTTGACGTAGGCATTCTGGGAACGAAAAAAAGAAAACGATCAGTCCACTTCCACGAGTCCACTGAAACAGCTGATTTTTCCAAGACTTCACTTGTGATTTTAATGGCAGTTTTCACAAAAATAAAGCTAAATTAACCCAAATGTGCCTCTGTAGTCTGAGTCTAGTGAGCAGAAAGACTAATTCCCTCTCTTCTATCTTTGAATTACTGAGGTGCAGCAGGAGAACTTTGGCTCTGAAGACTCATCTACCATAGAGTTCATGGCGAAGTGGTTGTGTTGCGTCTGCAGCTCCACGGCGTGCTGGTAGTCGCGTCCGATTTCTGTGTGGCTCTGGAGGAACAACTCCTTGTTGTGGCTGATCCAGTCAAACATCTGCACATACACACCGCATAGCTACATCAGAGATCTGTTCACATCAACGTTTCCTCTGTGGTACCGATAGGTAAAACACACTTGACAGCACTCAACCCAATTAAAATCTGACAAATTAACATGCCTGAATGGTTTCACATTTGCATTAAATCAGAGGCAGATGCAGGAATAAAAAGCAGAAAATAAACACATCTCTAAAAACTGTTAAATGCTGTTAGATAGAGGTCGTCCAACTCCGGTCCAGGAGGGCCGCTGTTCTGCATGTTTGAGACGTTTCCCTGCTTCAACACATCTGATTCAAACGACGGCGTCATTAACCGACTCCTGCACACCTTGATGACAAAGCTGGTGATGATCAGTTAACGCTGATGGAGGAAACCATCTAAAACGTGACGGAAAGCGGCCAGAGTACCAGAGAAGAACAACAATCCTCTACAGTTGGAGTAAACCCGACAACACCACACCGTTTCTGTATTATGCTTTAGGTAGTATGAATTCCTGACAGAAGCAGCTTCGTCTGTCGTTGACTGAGAAGCTCAGGGACGTGTTTGTGCAGCCCAACAGGAATCTGTTACTGTAAAAATCATCGTGACCAAACTGATATTGCACTTAGTAAAGCAAAATTTGGTGCTCTCTTAAAATGAGAATATTAAAATGCTAAATATAAAAAATAAATCTTAAAATAATGCTAATAAAACATCAGCGTTGTTACGTGGAAAGGAAACATGAGCAGTTTTCCTCTCAGCTGCTCCCCTCAGGGGTCGCCACAGCGAGTCATCCGTCTCCATCTACCCCCAACTTCTGCATCCCTCCTCTCACACCATATAACTTCATGTCCTCTTTCACTGCTTCCATAAATCTCCTCGTTGGTCTTCCTCTAGGCCTCCCTCCTGGCAGTTCCAGCCTCGTCATCCTTCTACCGATACATCCACCATCCCTCCTCTGTCCAAACCATCTCAGTCTGGCCTCTCTGACACCCAACATGTGCCGTCCCTCTGATGTACTCATTACTTTTCCTATCCATCCTTGTCACTCCCAAACAGAACCTCAACATTTTAACATCTGCTACTTCCAACTCCAGGTCCTGTCTTTTCCTCTTTCCCATGGTCCCTAAACCATCCAAGATCACTGGTCTCACCATCATCTTCTCTTATCACCACTGACACTTTTCTCCAACCTCCTTGCACACACTTCTTCACCTCTTTTCCACACTTCAACTCCTCCACCTTCTTCATCTCTGCTCCCTGTAGCCTCACCGTTCCACTGGGTTCCTCTCATTCACACATGTACTCTGTCTTGCTGCGACTAACCTCCACCTCTCTAGACGTTCCTCCACCTGCTCCCTGCTCTCACTAGACGTCACAATGTCATCTGCAAACATAGTTCATGGAGATTCCTGTCTGAACCGGTCTGATGCAGTCCCACCTCCACCTTGAACTTATTAAACTAAGTCATCATAAAGTAAGATGTTTGACAAACTTAAAAAAAATCAGCTAAGGTGTCTGGGTCAGACAATGAAAGGTTTGCTTGAGAAGCACTGGATTTACAGTACACTGGAAAAACTCTTGAGAAATACTGCAAAAACACAGAGGAAACTCTGAAGAAGCACTGGACACACATCAGAGGGACACTGCATAAACACTCACCAGACCCAGACAAACAGCACGTCTGTTTGCATTACCCCTAAAACTGCACAAATTTGAATTACAAAGAGAAAATACGCCAAATATAAACCCCAATATAAAAGTGTTTGTCATACAAGGTGGTTTCTCCAAGGATTCAACAATATCTGTGAAATAGTGGAGAAGGACCTCCCACAAATCCCTCAAACACTCCAGAAATGAGGAGCTGAGCTCACGACGTGACGTTTGTTGCAGACATCTATGCCTGTTTAAGGTAAAAATAATAGAACGAGCCATAATCTGTTTTTTTTTTTTAAACAAAAAATTAATTCAACTTGTAGAAACAGTGAAACAGCCAGAAACACTGGCTAAAACCTGGAGAATGACGGGTAATTCCTGAAACAAAACTGTAAAAATAAAGGTTAAGCCTCTTAACTGGGGAAGGATTTCCCAGCAGCAAATATGACTCAAGTCAACATGAGCTGCTACACGTGAACCTTCTATCAGTCTGAGGCCAGGACAACCTCCAGTTAGGTGGTTGCCATAGTTACCAAAAAAGTGCAGAAATGCCTCGTCATAGCCAACCGTTTCTCCCCGGCTGGACCACAAGAGCTGAGTGAGACACCCAGAGTAAACCGGTGCACACACCCACTCAGTGCCACGACGTCACAAAGTGACCAAAACTGGCTGTTTCTCCTTTCTGTTTGCTTTGCAGTAAATATTTACCACTGCCGCGCATACACGGCACAGCTGACTACCGCTTTTCTGCGTGTGAAACACCCACGCAGCTGCTCTGGACCAACGTTAAGTTTGCAACAATGCGCAATGTCATTGTGAAAAAAAAAAAAAAAAAAAAAAAAGCTTGATTAGAAAGCAAACAGGGCTTCTTTCTGGTTCCTTTGACGTCTCCCCTCTCATCCAAAACCCGTCTCCAGTTTGAGTTTATAATCCATCGTAGGGACATCCATTCTTGTGAGTCACTGAAGTCACATGTAAATTACTGGGCAAACCATCCCTCCTGTGGGTTGACAACTGTAAATTGTTTAGAGATAATGGGTCACATGAAACCAGGACCACGTTTGCCGCTCTGAGCACAGCGGAGCGAGAGCTGATAAACACCTGCAAGCAGTCTGGAATTATGTGGTGCTGAATGCTGACTATACACCAAAGCAGGCAAAAGCCAGATGTTTGTGAGCGGTACCAGGTCTTTGGCGCAGCGTAAAAGGTGCTACAGAGGTGATTGTGACTGTAGGAACCTTGCTCCGAGCCACTCAGTGAAGAATGTAAACCTAGTTTGTTTGAAGTGAAGCAGTTTGGAGACATCTCTGTTGATACAGATGTGAAAAGAACAAAAAAAGGAAGAAACCTTTTTGCAAGAGACCTGGAAAAGGTGAAAAACTGATTTTGTAAGCCAGTGTCACATTAACATTTTTCTGCTCCTCAACATGTTTGGCTCCACTTTCTTGTGATGACCTTTGCGTCAACACTTCATCTGCGTCCTTCTTCACAGTCAAAGCCTCAGGCGTAAATGAGATCGACATTTCCCTCTTTGATTCTCCCTCGCTGCTCTTTCTGTGAGACTCCAGGGCGGCTCACCTTCTCAGCGTCCTGTTCGAACAGCCGCAGCTGGAAGCACTGGTCCAGTTTCAGCTTCCTGACGTGCCACATCTGATGGAGATGTTGCCTCGTGGAGTGGAGCTTATCCAGCAGACTGGCCACCTGCCCAGAGGAAACATTCAACTGTTGGACGAGGCCTGCTGCAGATTTTAGTTGCCAACGGTCCTAATGTACAGCTTCTTCTGCGTATTTACTCTGCTTCTATTCGCACCACCTGGACAGACTTTGCTTATCTGATTTTTGACATGTTAAGATTATTTTCTTCTTCTTTATACTTCAACAGAATAATGGAGAGGTCTAGAGAACAGGAGTGGTAAGCTACTGGATCGTAAACTTTGTGGTTTTTAAAGCGAAGAGTTGCTGCTTATTTCATCATGTCTGTCTTTTTATACTCCAGGCAGTGGCATGATTTCTGCAGCTGTTTGAGCAGTACGAAGAAGAACTTTATTTTACTCAGACTTTATACATTTTTTATTTTTAAATCTTTTTTTTTTTAAATCTTATTAATTGATTGGCAGCCTGTTGCAGCTTAGGTCTTATTGTTTCTTTTTTTTCAGTTTGTTCCATCTTGAGATTTTCTCCTGAATTTTTTTCTGTTTAAACATTTATTTAACCTTTTTCTATGCTGGTTTGGATGCTATGTGATTTGAGGGTTTTCCACTAATGCTCCTGGCTCTTTTTATCAGATATTAAAAAGTTTCAGATGAGTAACCATGACAACGGGAAAGCTGTTTGCATGTGGGAGCACCTGATTAAACTTTCCAAAGCCAAAGTAATGCCTGGAATGAGTCTCCAGATCTCGAAAAGTTGAATAGGAGACATCAAAGCTTTGCAGGAGCAAGAAGGAGAAATAAAGGAAGATGATATTTAATTATATTCTGGACTCGGATGATATAAGCAGACACAGACAGAGCAGTAAGTTCAGAGGAGGAGGGACTGCAGTGTTTGTCAAGAACAAGCTGTGTAAAATCCTAGTGGTTACTGTGAAGGAGCATCCCTGCACCCCAGGCATTGGGATGCAGGGATGCTCCTGCACATTGGCTGTGAGTTTATGCATTATATTAAAGATTAATATACTCACAGTCTGGAACTAAAAAAGGTTTGGATCTCTAGAAGTCACACCCTTGTCTGGGGGATTGAATTTGTATGTACCTCATCTCAAGCATTAAGGTGAAATTTAATTTAAATTTTAAAATGGAACGTTCTCTCTTGGCTTTTCACTTCCATTTCATTTGTTTGATTTCCTTTTTTGTTTATCTATATGTATGCAAAGTTCCTCAGGGCAGCATCCTGAGCCCGGTTCTGTTTTCATTGTATTATTTGCTTTTGGGGTCAATGTTTAATAAATACAGGATTGCCTTTCAGTGTGTGTCGAGTCTGTGGCTTCATATGATTAATCATCTAAAAAAAAGAAAATATCAAAGCCCTTTGGCAGCTTTGGCATATTTCAGTCTAGTAAAAAAGGTTGATACTTTGGTGTCACCTTTTAAATATTAAGTGTACTGCACTTTTGTTCGCGTCATGTTATTTAACAGAGGCTTTAAATAAAATTGACATTGATGCTGCCATTTTTCTTGTTAGTCAGCTGGATGTGATCCCAGCTGGAGGAGCCATCCCAGGGGTGGGGAGGTTACCTTAGGTACCAGGCTCTGGAAGTCAGCAGAACCTGAGATGCAGTTCCTCCCTGAAAATCCGTCACTGGATCGGATGCACTGAAGCAGCCTTTGGCCCTCCCGGTCCAGCTCCTCTACTGGAGCCTTTAGCACCTGCAGGGAAGCAAAAAAAAACAGACTCCAGTATTTTTAAAGGTTTTACTTTTGCTGTATGATGCAAGGACTGATGTCTGCTGGCTTCAGCCCAACCAGGCACTCGCACCTTTTTCTTGAGCTGTGTGTGCTCCTCTATCAATCGACGAGATCCTTCCACATCTGCAGGAAACTCCTTCTTAGACAGCAGCTCCTGCAAACCATAACAAACTGTTTGTTATTTTGGAATCAGTGGTACCCTTGAACACCCTGAAACCTCGCCGTTAGGCTCCTCACCTGCAGGTCCTCTAGTCTGGACAGCAGGTGAACCGCATTGGACATGAACTCCTCCAGAGATACTCTTAGCTCCAGCCACTCCTCATGGTTGTAGTCTAAAGAACCTTCAAAGTCATCCGTCAGCTGCGAGGGATCCACTAGTTTGGCCAGACCTTCAACTGACACCATGCTGGTCTGCTCACACAAACAAAAACACCAAAATAAATGACGGACCATCCAGACAAATGCACGTCTGTCATTTACAACAGCTAAAGAAATACAAACAAATACCACCTGTGATGATGAGAATATCCGAATGCTAATTCATTGATCACATCCAGAAAACTTATATATTTCTTATTGTCTGGGCATCCAGTTTCAAATGTATCATAAATTAATCATACATCTAATTTTGTAATCTGTTGTCATAATTCAACATTTTTAAATGCATACATCATCCATATACTCCATGTGCTGGAGCAACATGATCCCTCCTCTTTTCATCGATATGTCCTATTTTACCAACAAGAAGGGTGCCGTCTGCTCAGCTGTGGGGGGAGATGTGTGGCAGTGGTTCATAGAACGGTGCCAGGAAGAACTAATTATCACAGCTGCAACAGATCACTAATTAGTTATTTCCTGTTTATGGAGAAGCAAGCTGGGAAGAAGATGGGTCTGCAACATAAACACCACTGAATGGCTCTACATTCTTGAAAAAGAGCAGTGTTGAGTGTGTCAGATGTGGAAAAGTCTGTCACAGCTAGTCACTGGATTGAGTCTTTTTGTTAATTAGTTTAAGCTCATGTGGCCACCAACACTGACTTCAACATCCTACCAAATTCAACCAAGTGCTGACAGCACAGATTTCCTCCCGGAGAAGCGACAGACTCTAAAGCAGTTTCTTTCCCACAGCATTGCACTTTTAACACTGATGAAATAACATTCTCCCAAGTGCAATACATGAGCTTTTGTACACATTACACACAAAATTATCATTTACGAGTATGACTGAGGGGTGCTTGTACCAAGATGAGCAGTGCTCATAATTTTGTTACATACTGTGCCTACCATGACAAGAACGAGACAAAAATAGCATTTCCATTTCATCTGGGACCTCACATGGAGGTCTGAGATGCACAGCTAGGTGCAGTGGCGACATCAGAGCAGAGGAATTACAGGAAGCCAGAGCTCCTCCTGGTGAAGTGAGTGAAGATTAAAAATTCAAAGTCTTGCAGACTCCTGATCTCTTTCCTGAGAGAAAAGTTCCTTGACTGGCTGATGTCTCCCGCGTGACAGCAAAGTAGAGTTTCAGGCTTCAGGACAAAATTAAAAACAGCCATAAAGAAGTCATCTGTAGACGGCAAACATGCTTAGCCTAACAGCAATCGGCCCAGCCTTTAGGTCCATGAGAACCAGGACGAAGGAGAGATTTGAGTTCCAGCTACAGCAGGTCAAATAAGTTTGTTTCAACTGATTTCCTGTCAATGTTTTGATCACAGTGAGCGTTCTTCCTTGTCTCTGTTTGCAGGAGATACTGTCTGTTGGACGAACTCCAGCTAAAACTACATGTGCTGCTTCAAACAGCAGAGTCTTTCCTTTTCTCTTTGGAAACTGTCTCAACGTGATATCGTCAGCTCAAATTTATTTCTGTCGTTTTGCACTTTGCATCTACATGTTATTTGTTTAAAGTAGACGAAGTGGAGAAGAATTTCTTTTCCTGGACCTTTTAGGTGACAGCATGAACGTTTAGATGGTCAGTATTCATTTAAACCATCATAAATCTTCTGGTAGAATTCAAGCTTTTAATGCTTTTATGCTTTAATGGTCAAAATCACTTTACTTTTCACATATTAAATGTTGTTCAAGCTCTTCCTGTCACCAAACTCTATTATCATCTTCTCTTCTCTTCTTTTTCTTTTGAAAGATGAACATTACAACAATGTGCTTTTGAAAGAGTTCTGCATTGTTTGCACGAGGAAGTCATGTCATTTATGGAACTTGACATTTTTCCCGTAAGCATAAATCTGATTCCCAAACCTTTTGTTCTGCCATCTGACTTCAACAAAATGTAACGTGGTACAGCGGTTCTGCAAACTGAGGCTGAAAACCAGATAAGCAGACAAGCAGAAACTTTTACGTTTATCACATAAATGACCTAGAAGTACGGGTCATTTGAAGCTGAGACAACGGTGGAGGACACTGACCTCAAAGGAGAACTTTGCACTTCCAAAGTTGGTCTTCTGTTTCTGCCAGAAGTTGTCGGGTTTGATGATGAGTGCCACGCAGATCTCGGCGGGGAAATACTCCTGCAGAGTCTTGAGCAGAGGCTTGATGAGCTCCCACTTGGAACCACGCATGTCGATGATGACGGTGAAACCACGTTTACAGACATCCTCGCTGAGGGAGACACAGAATCCACGTGTATGAAAGATAAAAGCAAAAACAAACAGTCAGAACCCAAGACATTTCATCAACCTCATTTCTTGCATCCATTTCTGCATTTTCATGAGCGTGGCGTGCCTTTATACTGCGTCTTTTGAGTAAAATAACAAGACAAATCTATGCCAATATGTGAGGGATACAAAAAATTATGGAAAAAGAAAAAAAGCTGCTGCACACTTCATGACAAATGAAGATACATGTTTGAGTGGCAGACAAAAATGATTCACTCAGAGCTGATAGAAATGCTTTTCCAGGAGGGCGTTCATCAAAATTGCAGCTCCGGTGGTTAAAGAGTCTGCCTTATCGATCAAATTGCTTTGACATTTACGAGTGAACATTTCAGGTCTCCGAGCTGAAGTCTGCCAACATCCGTAATGGCTGAGAAGAGTCTCCACTCACCCCCTCTGAGGGAGTTATTTTTTAAAACTTACAAACCACCTTCAGATGCCAATGTTTTGTCCACATGTTGCAGAACATAACTATAGGATTAAGCTCTGGAATGTCTGATCTGGTTCAACTACTTTCAAATGTGTAAATTAATGCAACATGAGGACATATACATTGAAACATTAGTTCTATATAGATTCCACAGATGTCCAAGTAAACTAAATAAAGGTGGAAAATACTGAACTGTGCCTCAGTGACTTAAGGCAGAAGGTGTTCATTGATCACTTGACAGAAAACATACAAAGAGATAATTATTGTGGAGTGTAATGGGTTTTAACATCAGCCGCTGCTGACTGGAGAGTAAAATCTGCTGAAATCACCTCCACCTCCACTCACACGGAGCCCTCATATTAATCCAACAATAGGACATCATTTTAATGTGCCTCAGGGAGGCACAAACTCTACTCGTTGCCATGGAAACAGCAGCTCGATTAGCTGGAGCAAGCAGAGCGGGACTGATAGGCATCGAATGATGCTACAGATTCAGTCACACAGGTAAACATGTTGACATGAAAGAACAGGATGGACTGGAACCCGTCCAGCTACTCCACAGACGCACATCCCCTCCTAATGAATTATCCGAATTTCTGCAATCCATCAATGCCCCTCAGTATATCACTAAGGAGTTTTCTGATGCTGCAAACACAGGTGACGGACACAACATTCAGGATTCAGGACTGAGGTGCATCTTCACAGGTTCTGGCTCTGCTGAAGTCATATCCAAGCAAACCCGCTTGTGTCTTGTATCTTTGCAAATTTCTTAAAGGGATTAAGAGTCTAGCAACACTTGTCTCAACTCAACTCAACTCTAACCCACTTTCCTCCCAGGGTTACTGGGGTCTGCTGGAGTCTATCCCAGATGCTTATGGGTGAATGGTGTGGTACACCCTGGACGGGTTCCCAGTCTATTCCAGAAATCTCACATCCGTCTTTGGAAATGTGTAACCAGTTGCAGGTTTTCCTCTGGTTGCAGGTTTCCACCTGCTCTCCAGGTACATGAAAAGTCAGCTCAGCAAAGATCTTCAACTGGTCTAATAACAGATACGTCCCTTATTCTTGCATCTCACTTGTAACATGGAGACAGAATTGGTTCTGGGTTCACTGCATATCACCACACAGCTTTGACTTTATCTGACTTCAGCTTACTTCATGATGTCTCCCTGAAATTCAAGGCTGATGTCTGCAGTTTTCTTTGGCCTTCATGAGGCCATGGCTGATGGTGTTGACCCTCAGCAACGTATCCACCCGATCATACCCCAAATCTGCATTTTTCTTTAGGTCTGTGGGCTGTGGCTGGCTTTCACAACAGTCCTGCAGCATCCACTAAGAGTAAGATGTGCCAAAGCCAACGTATGACATCTGTAACACATCTGGCCCCTACAGTAAATGTCATAACCTGAGTTAGACCCAGCCCATGACCTCTGGATCATATCTGGTCAACATAACTCTGCAGAGTGCCACAGTTGAGAGAAAAGAGCCATAACTGGGTTCGATTTGGGCCCAGTGTGTCTGCTAGTCCAAGTCAGATGGCAAACCAGTAATATGATGATGGATGGTTGGTACATAGGATAGTATTTCATGGCTAGAAATTAAATAAAGTTAGCACTGGAAAAAAGCATAGAAATAAACCCCAGAACTGATGATATTCCTTAGAAAAAGTTGGTGAATATTAAAAGAAAGTGTATAAGATATTAAGCCTCACGGTGGACTGAGTAAATTCATGACAAAAACAAAGTTTAACTTCTTCTAAAGTAATCAGATTAACTAAACACACTCTTGGTTTTTGTTTTCAAAGTGTTAATGTGTCTTAACACTGTAAAGACACTTTGTTCAGTGGTGGCTCCTAGCAGCCTACTTTTATTAACCCGGTCAAAGGGTTAATAAAAACAACAACGTCATACGCTGCTGTTTTCTCAAGACAACCAGCGTCACATCTGAATCCAGAAAGCAGCCCTCTGATCTAGTTTTCTTTTTGCCAAGTAAACATGAAACGATGCAGTTCTGTTAGTACTCAACTCTCTGAACTGACTGGAGTGATCTTGCTGTAGACAGATTTGCCATGAGTATCAGGAACTTCAGCTCCGACTTTACTTGCGGCGTTCTGGGCTGCTCTTCATACTTTATTTAGACAAGTAGCTGCATTTTAGTCTTTGCTGGACAGAGATTATTATAGTCAGCTTTGACAAGGGTCACCTGCTGAGAGCAAGGCGTGGCCCAAAACACCTAAAGAAAATGTGGTTTTGGTCCATGTTTTATGGATAAGTGAACTTGTTTATGCAGACACACTCAACCTGACTCAGCATTATGATTAAAGGTGAAATGTCAACCCAAAAATAGCGAGGATATGGGCCATGTTTGGTTCAGATATCAGATATTATCTTTCTAGTGCAGTCAATAAATGAATCCGCTAGAACCCTTTTTGCTTTTTTGGGTGCTGTCTTTACTGTGTTTTCTGCAGCAGGTGTCTTTACTGATAAGGATGCCAGAGTCAGTGCTACAGGTGATGACGATCTTTCATTATCAATATGAAAACAGCTTTCATGCTGCAGAGCTTCAAGTCAAACAAACTTCAAAAGAAAAACCAATATCAAGAACCGACACGGCTGAGGTTGAGTTTGGAGTTGGCAGCCGCTGTGACTGACTACCGATCAGTTTTCTCTTCGCCATTTTCTCTCCCTCTAGCACCTTCAGACTGTTTTGAAACCCCAGACTGTCTGCTGCAAACGCTTGCAGTTTGTCAAACAGATGCAAATCAAATGCAGGTCTCCAGCAACTGCAAAGGTGGAGAAGAAAGTAGGATTTGATTCCCCAGTAGGGCAGTGCAGAAGCACTCAACATGCACGCTGTTCACTTGGAGTATCGCACACTAGTGCTCTATCATTTCTTTGTGACAGCTGGTAATGACGAACCTGGGGACAGTGGACAGGTAGGTTACCAGCCTTCTCAGGTCTTCCTGCTTTATTCGGTCGTGGTTGCTCCTGGCAGGAAACGTCAGGATTGGTCCTCCCCTTTTATCTCGCCCACCTGCAAGGACACATGCATCACATAAAGCATTTTATGTTTATTGCAGTGACTACGTGGGTTGTAGCAGCAGCAGTAATAGTGGTAGTAGTAATAGCTGCACATGAATAATGGTATCGAAGCTCCATCTCTACCAGCTAATAAAGGCTTTGAAATTAAATATCAGCGCAGGCAGGCTGATCAGGCCAGATTAAACCTGACAGTCAGGAGTGAATCTGTCCTTATCTGTGAGGACAGATTCAGGCAGGGTAGCGTCCAAGTGTTTGAAAATGCTGCAAAAAATAAATGTTGCATGTTTAATATGTAAGATGAAGAAGAGGGCCTTGAAGTTGCAGTTAGTAAGTTTATTTTTGTCATATTTGCTGAAATTACCACCATTTTCAGATCAAATTACATAAACTAATTTGGAAGCTGATGGGAACACGCCCACCACATGTCAATCAATCAAAGTTAGCGTTTAGCTCCTCCAGGTGATCCACATCAACATTTCTCCAGAGCTGCCGGAAGACGTTTCCAGCTGAATAAACCGTTTCACATGTTGACTCGACAGCATAAACAAAACTTAGCAGTAGCATGACGATTATGAAGCCATTGGCTGAGCCAACTGTCAATCAATCATATTAGAAAAAATGTATTACTTTATATTAACTATCTTGATTTGGTACAAAAGAAAATGAATCCCCTCAGAGTGTCGTGGACGTGAAATCAAACCAGGCTGTAACTACATTAGTTTCTGTTCTAAAGTTGGAGATTTTGACATGGGAGTCGATGGAGACTGAGCTGTTGAAAGAATCTTAGTTCCGTATGAACCTCCACCCAGAAGTTATTTGATTTTGCCGGGAATCAGCTGAAGGAGCTGGTAGCTACATCTAACTTTGATTGACAAAGGGTGGGCGTGTTCCTGACGGCTGTCCAGGCAACATGGCTGTGCGCCATGCAAAGTAAAAGAGGCTTCAAAGCCGCTCTTCAGAAACCAGTGGGCGCCAGCAGGTGGCGCCAACGTCGCTTCCCGACCCTTGGCCTGACGGGAGTTTCACGTGCAGCTGTCCTTGACTCAGATGTCGTTTTGGAAGCGACATCTGAAACAAGCCTGGTTGGGCAAAATGGCTCAGAATGAAAGTAACATAACTTAAGGTTTGAATGAGCCTGGTTAAACTTAAAATAGGTCAAAAGCGACTTGGCTGTAATTGGATATATATTAAAAAATAAGGTATGTATGAATGAAATTCAACACTACGTTGCCGTGGAGCTGCGAAAAACGTCATTTCTTAAATCGCCATCGTCATCACAATAAGAGCCGATATTAGACTGCGCTGATTCGTCTTTAGGAGAAACATGATGTTTTCAGCAGCCAGGAGGTAAAATCCAGCACACATATCTGCATAGCAATCACGCTGCAGAGAAATGCAGGATATCTGTATGCTGAATATTTGTAGAAATCGAATCAGTAGCTCAGTAGCAATTATGGTAGTACTTAAAGTGGCTTATAATTGAATTGCAAAGCACTGATTCCATTTTGAAGGCTATAAAATGTTATGTCTGTGATGTAATAATTCAAATATCATCCTAAACAAGACTGTAAAAGAGGACATAAGACACAGAGCCTACTGTGGCCCCAGAGGTTACCCGCGGTGTCAGCCCCCCATCACCGGTGGGCAGCTCCGGGTTTCCTCTGACAGCTTTAATATCTGTGGATCTGTAACAGGACTCCCCTCACAGCTACGTCAGCCGCTCGGCGCACTTTCCTCCGAAAGCGTCCGGAACATAAACCCTCTGCGTCTCCCCGTGATAAACGACGTGTGTGGAGATGTTCTGGTCAGATTAATGCAAGGAACACAAACCGCAGTGTTTGTGAAAGCGCTACTCAGGCGTGGAAAAGCGAAGTGTGTGTGATTTGGGAGAAAGAGTGCGGCTGTAATCTATAGAGGAATCTTGATGACGGATGGTTATTGGCACTCAGTCTTTAGCAAAGATCTCTCTATGGGTGTCTCCACAACGTTTTATGAAGGTCTCTCTTGCTTCTTTTATTACTGCAACACAAGGAAAGAACCAGCACACATACATTACAACAACAGACACAGTCCTCCTAAAGTACTAACTTAATGACCTGTATCTTTAGCTTTTATGTCCTTGTGGACAGTATTTCATCTTTTTTACTTGTCATCTTAATTTAATTTGTTTTCTCTGACTTACGTCCAATAAAGTTTCAAATATCAGTCTCCAGCTCCATCCTCTTGTCCATATGTGGAAGATTTTTTGGCTCAGAAAACAAAAGAAGGCCAACAGCCAACCTGGAGGCTTGCAGGCAGCAGTTAATGAAGCAGTGAGTGTCTTCTTGTTCACAATGTATGACAAGAAGTCGTTCATTGGACAGGATGAACTCCAACACTGAGAAAAGCCTTGGAAAAGTTGACTGTTGTTTGAATTTACACAAGATTGCAGCCGCCAATCAGCTTAACTGGAAAATCGCAGCTAATCGGAGCAGACCTTTCTTTTTTACTTGAGATGGATTGCAGAAACTCCGATCTGAGCGGGCCGCTGTTGTAGTTACAATGTGGATATCAGAGAACGATATCAAGCCTTGACATGATAAATAAAACAGGATGAAACATGCGCTTATTCAGACGAAACATTTTCAACTGTTCACGCTGAAAACCGCAGAGGAGATGACCTCACCGTCTCAGTAAGACGTATCTTACTAAAGCATCCACTTTAGTCTTAATGACCTCCATTTATTATCATGCTGACACTGAGGTCCATATTTACTACAGTTTTACTTCCCTGATATTTAATGACAAAGTAAATAGTAAGTTACTCCCTGGCACGGATGGACACGGTAGTCGCTGTGGTCCCGTTTTCGGTCCAAAATTCATAGAGGATATTACTTAAATGAATCATGCAGTTATTGAGAAAGCTTTGGGCTTCCAATTCCCTGTCCACTGAATCATATGTTATTGCAGAACAACCACACGCCTTGTATGTTGTGATAGTTGTGATAGTTGCTGTGAGGATGCAGAGGGGTTGTGCAGAAGAAGAGAGGGTGTGGGGGAAGACATTTTGCGCCTAATAAGCACGTTTCCTTGGAATTTAAAGAACCAATCTGCAGATGCAAATTCTGCTTTCTTAAGCAGAAAATCATTCTGATAAATAAAACTTGTGGAAGCTCCTGATTTTCCTGCTTCTCAAAATTCTATTTACTGCTTAATCAGTTGTGCGCCTTGTAAAATGACAGCTAGATGGCCAACAAATGGGTATATTACAGTTTAAGTCAATTTAGGATCTGTGAAATCCAGGAAAATCATAATATGGGACCACTAACTGCCTGCAGTTAATGTAGAACGCGCTGGATTCTCTGGTTTTAACACAAAGCTTTTAATGCAATATCTTAGGCACCACAACTGTCTGCCCCCTAGTATGAAAAAAGATCATTCTGGAAAAGTAACATGAGCCTTTAAGGCCATGTAGTGAGATTAACTTTTTTTTTTTTAATTTTCCATGATCAATGTTAAATCTGTCATTAGATGAACATTAAGACTGCAGTTATATATTCATCTGTCTACACATTTCCACAAATCCTGCTTCCAGTCA
>CM026200.1:29959960-29972460 GCA_014839995.1 Xenentodon cancila
TTTCAGTGTCTATCGCCAACCTTATGTGGAGCCATAAGTGAAACACTTATGAATCCAAAAAAGGTTTGATGGGGACAGCAAAAACGGACCAATGAGTGACAGACACCTCTCATTCAGTCTTCCTACACATTTAATCATGTACACTCTCCATCCATCCTTCCATTAAAGTTTTTACAAAATGACACGCTGCAGCCCAGCAATGACAATTCAGCGTCACTCGGTGTGAAACCTTCTTAGATGAAAGCTGATATTTTCTGGCAGGAGTTGAAGGACAGCATACACAAAGTCCCAAACACACCAAGCACGATGGAATCTGTGCAGTCGGATCCCCAGTGGACGTAAATCCAAACAAAAGACAACTTTTGCTCTGTTGCTTCAAGATCACTGTTTTTGCTTTCTTTTGACCACCACTCATAACAGGCTCCTCGTCCTGGTTGGACGTCTGTCCAGGGCTCAGTTTCGGGTCTGCATTGTTTTTCTTTTCAAATATTTATCTGTTGTTTTTGGATGTTTGGTCACCTCTTGGACGCTATTGTCACCATCGTCTTAAATCAACAAGGTCACAGAGTATTTCATTACTCTGATGGTCACTACACTTCACAACCGTCACAACCTCCACTCCGCTCTGCTCACGCATCTCCCGGATAACAAGACCCCATACAGATCCACCCCTGAAGGACTCCTGAAGGATTTACAACATTCAACATGATACAGATCTAAAGGTCGAATATGTTCATGCTTCTGTTATAATGTGGAAAACTGCATCAGAAAACGATCCAGGCACGGCATGGTACCAAAACTGGATGGGACTTGTGGTAACTTGGATGGCACAAGCTAAACAATTGGTGGAGCAAAGTAAACGGGCCAAATGTAAACAGAGCTGAGTAGATGTCACGACTGAGAATCAGGTTTCTCTGATGGGCCTGAATGTTCAGGGCTCTGCGGATCCTTATAAAAAAATAAAATATTCTTCATCAGCTGAGACCATGTCAAAGTTACACATTTACACATACTGAGAGCTCATTTCATTCCCAAATAAATCTTTTCCACATTTAATAACATTTAAACAAACAGATTCATGCCATATTTGACTGTGAGGCGTCTGCCAACGGGTTTTATTGCTTCCTTCCTAAAAAAAACAGATACAGACTTAAGAGACCAAACAGCACAACAATCCTCTAAACAACTGAGAGAAACCAATTTTAATGGTCCTCCTATTTTCTTCAATTTCAAATCAGACCACAATTACTATCTTGAGATGACATTTAAAAAAAGAATTCTGACTCAAAACTTCAACCCAGAATAAACTCAGTTGGTCCATTCTAGACAGCATCAAGTATGAGCTCTAATGTTTAATGAAGATTTCACTTGTGAGCACAGCATAACATAGTTTCCTGATTACTCTGTAATAAACAGAGAGCTGGTCACTAACTGGAAACTAAGCTTGGAGGCAAAAGACAAATAAAATGTGTGGTTTTTGGGATACACTTCCCGGCCAATGTGGGTCTGCTGGGCTTATCTGCTTAATCAGTGGGGTGAAAAACAGACTCCATCTGGGAGTGCCCGAGGCCCAAGTGGTCCAGTTACAAACCCCCTTTTTGGATTGCTTGGATTCATGTATTTGAAGAGTCCACGAGGACCTAACTTTGGTCACCAGCGTAGGTCCTGCATGGCTGATATGAGTCTGATCTCTGACGGGAATGTTTACAGGCAGAAACATAACACAGAAGTTTAAGAACGTGGGCTCACTTGGCAAACCAGGTTATTCAAAGTCACATGACCAATATGAAACCTGTGCACAGAACCCAAATGGGACTGAGGTTTTAGCTCACTGATAAACCACAAAAACCCACCAAAACAACATACAAATGTTACATTCGACTCTTTTCCAACAGAAACATTTAGTCAGACTCATTTTTTTACCCTTATTGTTCACATTAAAAGCGTAGATCTCAACGTAAAGAACGGAGATCCTTCATGACAGAGACAGAAGTTAGAACGTGGTGTCAAAGCCACAACCAGATTATAGTACATGTATGAATCTTTACATCAACGTTTAACATGTTTAACATGTTTAACATGTTGAACAGAACAAAATAGTTGGTTCTCAAAATAAAGAGAGAAGAAGAGAGCAAGTGTGTGGATGAGGGAGGGAACTTATGAGTCCCGTTGAGAGGAAACAGCTTTTGACACTTTTACACACACGCACACGTGCACGCACACGTGCACACACACATGCACACACACCTGCACACGCACCTGCACACGCACCTGCACATGCACCTGCACCTGCACCTGCACATGCACACAAAGTTGTCAGTCTTGTATTTGGCCTCATAAGTGCATGCTTTGATTTTCTTTTGGAAAACGACTTGTTTTACGCTCAGCAGGGATGTGATGCTGAGTTGAGTTGACCGCAAGAGTCTTAAATGCACATGAGAACCCTGGACGGAGCCAACGACGGAGGACGGACCGCCGAGATGGTTGCAGGAGGACACAAACACATAACGGTTCATTAAATGTGTTTCACTCAATCACTTCTGAACCATCGTTAACCGGCAGGGTTGACTGCAAGCAAATCGAAGCAACCGGTAGATTGTTTAGTTAATGGAGCATAGCAGCTTATTCCTGACGCAGTTTATGAATATTTACAACACTTTACATTAGTTTTATATGAGCACACGTATTACAGTATCCTGGAATACATTTCTTCAGATCAGTTTGTCATAAACATCCAAAACGCACATGTTTTTTCTTAGTTTGATATTAAATACAGAAGCAAAATGTTTCCTGAAGAAACCTGATGGATGATTTGTAGCGATTGATTGACAGATTTTTACAAACTATCTTGGACCGGTTTCTTTAGTGGTGACCTCTGATTGTTTTTAACAAGCACGCATCAACTGTGCCAGTGTTGGTTGTAATCTGTGTTGTTTTAACACTATTTAGATGTAAAGTAACAATTTCATCAAGAGTTGGTGTGTTTAAATGTGTTAAAATAACCCTCAAAAGAGCGGATTTTCTGTGATGAACTGGGTGTTCAGTGAACACTCGGTGTTGATTTAACGCTTGTTTTTGGATTTTGAAATGCAGCAACTTCTAGATGATTCAATGAGGCGTCAAGAAAGAATCAGAGACATCATCAGAGCAGCTCACTTCTTCTTTCCCTCTGCTGTTTCCCACCAGAATAACCTGTTATCGTGATTAGAAAAGCAAATTGGATTATGCAAATGAGTGCAACTGACTGTACAAAGGAAATCACCTGCACGCTGTGTGGCAGGTGTACGGCGAGCGTGTGCATTTACGAACAGCTGGAGAATGTTGTCCGAAGACGCCGTATTCGAGAACACAAACGTCTAAGGCGCATGGACCTGAGTGTGTGCAGACGGCGTCATGTGTAGCACCTGAAAATGTTAATCAGTGTTAACCAGAGCAGAAACCTGTCTGGCCCGTGGATGTGTGTGACGACGTTTGGTGCTTCATACCCATTTTTCTACTTGTCCCTATGTTGATTTTCAAGATTTTATCAATATCTCAGTTACGTACAACATATGAAGTGCCGATATCCCTCTTTGCAGACATGTCAGCAGCTTATTCCATCATTCTCGCCATAAAAACACCGTGACTCTGACCTGCATCAAAATAGCGCCACTCTGCAAATAAGTAAGAAAATGTCACTTACAAAAAATATCCTGCTGTTGAATACAAACATGCAGATGTGGGTTATGTTGATTTCTTTGCATGTGATTCTACAAAACCTAGAGGCTATGCATGGAAAAGGCTTAACTTTAACTTTAAAAGGCTTCCTAATTTCCTTTAAGTGGTCCCTCATCTTCATCAGCTTCTGGCTGCAAACAGAGGACCAACCTTAAAAAAGTTTAAAAAAAAGGTTAAGTACGTCTCCCTGTTTGGCTCAGAGCAACGTTCACTATTGAATTATTTTTACTACTTCAGAACACACATAACTGTGTAAAAGCAGATTAGAAATACTCTACTACAGACTTAAAACAAGACTCCTTCAGCCTGACTTTTGGGCTCCACAGCTGTGAATAACATTGTCGTACGTCTGATTCTGTGCCAGAAACAGTGAAACAGCAGGAGCTCCGCCATGTTCTGCTCTGCTCATTCGCTCTTACAAGAATGTTGATAGATGCAGCTGCTGCGGATATTAACTCATCACTTTTTAAATATGCTTTTTTAATGTTTTAGGGCAAAAGGAGCAGCTGTGTCTTCATGGGGAGATGTTTCACATAAGTTTGTGAAATTGTCAAGGCACCTAATTTATCGATTCCTGTCCCATGATGCAACTTTCTTTCTTTTATTCCCATGTACATGAACTCAGATCATTGCATATACGGTCTGTATGTAGTACAGATCTGTATTCAGCATCCGTGTGTTTCCACAGTTGCCACAATATTGGTTCTTATAAGTTCAAAATTACTGAAGCAAAAGCCTGCTTTAAGAATCTAGAATAGTTAGTTTAGTTGCAAACTTAGATTTTGCTGTTCCTCTCTGCTTGACCAGGTTTAGGTATTACAACTGTTTGGTTAGGTTTAAGAAAACATCATTGCTTTCCTTTAAAGAGAAACTTTGACAAAGCCTACCAACAACTGGAAAACAAAACACTGAAGGAAGTAGAGAGAAAGGAAATCTGTCAAAAAATGTCCTTCCCTCCTCTTAAACATTAACGTGAAGACGTTTTGACGGGACTCAGATTGTATTTCATACAACTCTTCACTTTCTTCAAGTACATTTACTTCCCGACTCGCTTTAGTTTTGAAGTACAGAACATGTCAAATAAAAACTGATCCTGACATTTACTTGGACTTTTATTTTGTTGTGCATCATTAAAACCCAGGAAATGCTTTTTTTTAATTATTACTTATTAACGAACATCTGTTTTTACACTTTAGGCGTGCAACGTGCATTCATATGCCAATAATATATGTGGCCAATCAGATGGAAGCTTCCAGCCAAAGATGCCAATTTACATGCTAACTTACCAAAAAAAAAGAGAAGTTCTCAATTTATTTATTAATTCTTAACAAAACAATGTTTTGAATTAGAAATAATACACACACACGTTTGTGAGTGTGCATGCCCGTTTACTGATAAAAGGTCATAGTGTCACAATTTTCAACAATCTAACTAATGCATATGGGATGTTTCCCTCAGATCCTGCAGCCAAATAAAAATCATGTGACATTTGTTGAGATGGGCTGGTGAACAGAATCAGAACTGCACTTTTTGCAGTGTTACCGCTCAAATCAACCCATATGGCTATGACTTTTTATTTATACATGTACCATATGAAAAGACAATCTGGGTCAGGAGGTCCGACAGTCAGAAAAATCAGAACTCAATATCAGCCAAGAAGCAATCTGTGCATCTCTAATAGAAATGTTTAAAAATCACCCGCTGCCTTCAAGATCACATGCTTTCCGGGGGGTCCGGGGCAGTTTTTAACAAAAACAAGTAAAACCGCATAACAAAAGCACGATTGGATGAAGAGCGTGTGCAGACTGGAGTGACAGAACCCTGATTTGTCCTGAATACAGAATGTGTGGAGGATGTGTGAACACTTTGTTATTGTGTCTTTCATTTTGTGGCATCTCCATTTGTTTTTCTTGTGTTACACAGAGATTACAAGTCAAATGAAGTACACACATCACTGTAGGGCCTCCTTCAGTGGAGCAGACGCAAAGAAGCAAACAAAAAAGCATCTATTCGTCCTTGTCTTCTGATGTCTCGCTCACGTCACATCTCATTCCGACAAAGGTCCAAAGAAACACTCATTTTCTAGCTAAATGCAGAGCAAAGCAGTAAATAAAAGCCCAGAGGATTTGTGTCGTCCTGGTTTGTTGTTCTCTTGCTGCCGCTCACTCACACACACCTTTGATCCAACAAGTGTTTTCCTCGTCACAGATGCTCAACACACATTTTCAGCTGTTTGTACAGTAGCGACGCAGCCGTGATTACAGCAGCATATGGCAGAAACAGCTTCTAAGGTAACACACACACACATACACACACACACACACACACACACACACACACACGCACACACACTCACACACACACTCTCACACACACAGAGCAGGTAGACGCAACAGCCACAGTCAGACGGTCCACAGGCCAACATCGGAGCAATAAAACCAGACAGAAAACCAGCAGGAGCATTGTGATCTGGAGGAAGAACATAGGTAACAGTAGCAGGACAAAGTTTTCATGCAAGTTTATTCTAGCCAGCTGCGCTTCCTATTAATGTGCACGTTTGAATGCCGCCGCAGGTGAGACCAGCCACACTTCAAATAAGTTCATTTCAGCTGCTTGAATTCCCGACCACAGTCTAGCTCCACATCTCATGACTATCGGTGAGGGCTGGCGCGCACATCACCCAGTAAATCAAGAGCTTTTGCGTGTGTCTCAGCTCTTTCTCCACCATAACAGACCAATACTAAATCCACAGGGCTCTGTTCTAAGCCCCACTTGAGAACAACACATCAAGATACTTCACCTCCTCCACTTCAGGAAGCAATCCATTCATTCCCAGCCCCGATCAGGCTGATTTGTCTCTCATACACAGGTGGATAACTTTGTTGGTTCCCTTCTATTCAAGAAAGAAAATCCCACACTGACAACTGAAATAACTTGAAACTGAACAAAAGAATAAACAATAATTCACTGAACAAAAGTGCTTTTGGATTGTCGTTCAACAGATTATTGAAAAAAAAAAACTAAACTGCCCTGTGAAAACGTGTTGGTCCCCCTAGAAAAGATATAAAATAATTTGAATATAATGACATGATAAACTAAAATGTGTCCTGTAATGAACTTCTCAGTTGTCTTTAACCTTGCAGTCAGTCAGTTTGACTATTTAAAGGGTTAAAAGTGGTCACTCTGCTGTTGGTATCACGGTGTCCACCACACTGGACATGGACCAGAGAAGGTAAAGGAGACAGTTGCCTGAGGAGACCAGGAAGAACATTCTAGACCAGCGTGTTAAAGGTGAAGGCTAGAAGACCGTCTCCAAGCCGCTGGATGTTTCTGAGACAACAGCTGGAAATTTCATTCGGTCATTTAGGCTCCACGGGACTGTAGACAACCTCCCTGGACGTGGACACAAGAGGACAACTGATGACAAACTGAAGACACGGATAATACGAACGGAAACCGAGGATCCCAGAACAACTTTCAAAAAGATTTAAGGTGAACTCCAAGGTCAAGGTCCATCAGTGTCAGATCACAGCATCCATCACTGTTGGAACCAAAGTGGACGACCAAGAACGACTCCACCGTTGGAAGAACATCATAAAAAAACAGACTGGAATTAGTCAAAGTCCATATTGACAAATCACAACTCTTCAAGGAGAATGTCCTTCGGACAGAAAAGACTAAACTGGAACTTTTTGAGAAGGCACATCAGGCCGTGTGCTCAGATGTAAAGATGAAGCATTCAAAGAGCCTCCATGTTTCACAAAGACAAGAAGACTGTCTACTGTGAAACATGGAGGAGGCTCGGTTCTGTTCTGCAGATGATTTGCTGTGACTGGTTCAGGGGGTCTTGAATCTGTGCAGCTACAATAAAATCTGAAGACCATCAAGACCTTCTGGAGACAAATGTGTTGTCCAGTATCAGGAAGGCTGGTCTCAATCGCAGGTCACAGGTTCTCCAACAGGACAACGACCCTGAAACCACTAAAACCAGCCAAGAACCACTAAGAACTGGAATATTATGACGTGTCCTTCTCTGAGTCCTGATCTGTATCCTACAGCCTGAAAGCTAAACACTGTCCACCTCGAGATTCCTTCCTTCTTTGATTCCTCCATCAGCCAACATCATCAATTAGGCCTCATATTCTACACTTTGACTGCCATGTTTCAGTTCTGTTTTTTTTATTTTTTTTCCTCCAGAATTGGGGGCGGGGTTTGCTTCATGAAATAAAGATGTTTAAGAACATTTTTGGGGGGGCTGATGAAAAAAAAAAAAAAAGAGGCAGTGGAAAGAGGCAAAGTATTTGGGACACATGTGATCCAATTCAAGGCTCAGCATCATGAAAGTGCAGACAGGCTGAAAACAGCCGTTAAAGCACACAGCCTGCAGCCTCTGCTGCCTAATTAAGTTCATGTATGCAGCTTATTACAGCTCTAAGTAAGAATGTGATCAGGAAATAATTGTTATCAGCAAGTCAGACCTTTAGGAAATGCGTGAATCTGAATCTGAAAAGAAAGTGGGCAGTGCTTTTAAAAATGAATGAGCACAAGCTCGTCCGTTATCTTTGACCCATCAAGTGCATTTACTCTTCCCTTCACAAGATCAAAAAGAAATACAGAATGAACAAAGTTTTCTTTAAATGGAAGCTTGGTTTAATAAAGTGCACTAAAAAGCTGTAGGAAGACTCACTGAAGTGCAACTTAATCATCCAAACCCACGCAGAAACTAGAAAAGCTCATGACAAAGCCTGACGAGAATCATTTCCATTCAAATCCAGTCACCTTCAACTGCATTCAAAACTCGCTTCTGGTCCTTTTGACAGTCCTGTTGACAGCTCGTCTTTGTTGTATTTCATCTGCGCCTCCAGTATTTTAACCTTATATAAGTTAAACAAATACGTCGTTAATGCAAAACAACGACATAGAAAAACTTTTAGCTCAACACATGAAAAAGACATGAATGCTCTGGGACCCAGCGTGCAAGGTCACACAGCCCGGAAGTGACATCAACGGTAGCAGTATGTGCATGTTTTATCTGTTTGTTGTCATGGCTGATGACAGACCTGAGGTCAGAATCTGCTCGGCGTAGGTGGTGCTCAACGTTTCCAGACATGCAGATGTTAAAGGTTAACACGCAGCCCTGCTGGAGCGGTTCGCTCTGCGACCCCCACCAGCCGCGCACCGAAGCGCGCACGAGCAGCAGGCTCAGAAGCAGCGAAATGTCAGCGCGAGATAAGCAGGCAGATGGTTCCAGCTTTGAGTTCTGTTCACGTACGTCAGCCGGGGAGACAAGCTTTCCAGCAGACAGTGAAGGTGACACTGAGGATGCTCAGACAGCCAGCGGGCGTCAGATAAATCAGCACAAACATGACGAGGACTCTGCTCGGTTATTAGAGCAAAGAGGCTCATTTCCCAGATGAGCACGAGTGCAGCCAAAATTCAAATGCTCCCAGGAGGCCGAGCCAAGACCAGGTCCTGGAAGCGAGTGTCCATGCATGTATGTGTGTGTGTGTCGGTTCCAGTTTTGAATAACCGCTGTAACTGCTTTATGCAAAACTAAACTGCTGTGTGTCGGCCTGTATCACAGTCCTGCAGGTCATGCGTGTGCCTCAGCGTGTTCAGAAGGCAACAGGTGAGGCTGTCTGCGCCACGACAACAGCTGCACCCACAGCCGGCTGCCACAGCTCACTTGTTACCATGGAGACACAAGCCACAGGCTGGATGCTTAACATTAAATCACACTCGCAGAGATTTCAGCTCGAGAAGTCTGACCTCCCAAGGCTTCAGCTGCGCGGTTATTGTCCGATCATCAGGTCAGGATGTTGTAATTGTCTTGTGTTGATCGATGTGACGCCTGTCGTTGAGCCGCGTTCGCTCGCATTAACAGTCGGGATCCGGCTGCATCAGCTGTTAATATCTATTACTGCATGTGTTCAAGTCCCCACTGAGCTCTGGGGATCAGGTTTCAAAACAGAAGATATTTCGACCCACACAGCTTTGACAGTGGCGTGTAAAGCAGAAACACCTGAGGAGACAAATATTCAGCCAGAGAGAAACAAATTGCGTTGACAGTGAAGCAAAACTTTCCAAAACAGCATCCTTAAATAGTGTAATCCGTGTGTTAAACACACAGCTGGCCTGTATTTACACCTGATGTTGACACGCGATCTCAACACTCACAGTCAGAAGATACAGATGCAGGAAAAGTGTGTGTAACCCTCGTGGATTAAAGTTGTTTTCCACATTAATGTGCAGATAACTCTAACCGGTTCATTTGCAATAAAAAGTGACCTGATCTTTATGCAACTATTACAATGTCTTGCTTCTTTACTGAACATACCAATTAAACTGTCACACTGCTCAAGGAAGAAGGAACCGAACCGTTGGAGCCCTTGGAACCCGGATCAGAGCTCCTTGTAAGCGCGGGCTTTCAGTATCTCTGGACCAGCCGCTCACACCAAATGTGCCTTTGCGGGTTTTTATCCTCATCACAGCAGCTTTACTGTCTCACATTCAAAGACAAATATTGCCAACAGGTCAGTAACGTCACATCTCTGCAGGTTAGTGCAGAATAGCCGGCATAGCTCATGTATTATCAAAACAGTTCATTTTATTTGTTTGCTACAGGAGGATCTTGTCTTATTGCTGATTTCCTGTGAATAACTTCCCATCAACCAGCACTGATAACAGAAACGACAAGCGTGCGGGTCTGATTCACACTTCTGATGACCGATGGATGACTGATCACAGATGCTTTGTAGACAGAGATAACATGTTTGAGGTCACTTTATCAATCAAGTAGCTCTAAAGCACCAAGCACATTTCAATAATCGGACTTCAGGTGTGGGAACTACTGACACCAATTAACACTGGTTTAAGTGAATCTGTGGTTTCACTTATTTTTGCCCCCAGACCTGTGAAAGTTTAATGGGTGAAATTAGCATTTATGTGAGCGTGACTGTCTTAAGCAGGTTGTGTTTGACAGTTAAAGTGAATTACATGAAGATTAGATCACATTTTATGGCAAATGAATGTGGAAACCAGCTAATTCCTGTGAGTTCTCATCCTTCACACTTTGAGTTCTGCAATTTTGACACTGGCACGCCCCGCAAATCAAAACACAAGAGTTAAACATGAAACGGATTATAACAACACATAATCTCATCCATCAACCAGCAACATTCTCCAAGTTATTTGAATTTTTCACATTCCTCAAAGCACAGATTAAGAAAGAGGAGTCGCAGCAAACCTGCCACTGAGGTTGTAGGCTGTATCAGCCGCGAACGCTGCCTCCGTTACAGGTCGTTTCAGCAACTGATTCTCAGTGGGACTCACTGTTATAAGTCAAAATCACAACGCTACTTTTATTTGTTCATGTTTATCATCCACCAGGCCTTTAATGTGTGTCTGAGTTATTTGATTTATGTTCAGTTTGTTTCCATCTACAGTCATTATAGTTATTAACATTCTTGTAGACCGGAAACCTAAAACCTAAACCTAAAACTTCTACGTGAGAGTTAAAAGACTCTTCTCCAAATGCACACTGATCTACACAATCTATTCTTCATATTGTTCACGTGGCTCTGACAACAGAAAAGCACTATTGCAAAGCTAAAACTGGTTACTATTCATCATTAATCAAAAAGAAAAAAAGCAATCCTGGGGTTTTTTTTCAGCACTGTAGCCTGGCGGATTAAAACACCTCACTTTCACCACTGATGATTTTATGAGCTCCTTCACAAATATATTTTTTTTCTATTGAAAAGAAAAACACATGGCATCTTTGTCACTGCTGTAAGGCAGCAGCATCCAAAAAGATGAGACAGATCAAATAAATGTAACCTAACATTATTTAGCTGCATAGGTTAGCAGTAGTCCAACTGCCTGCCAGGCTTGTTTTCTCATTTTAAGGATAAACTCTAAGTTCTGCCGAGAGGTTGGCCGGCCGAGATCATCAAACAGGGTTTCAAATCCACTCATGAGAAACCTAAAAACGTGTCCAGTTGTGTGTAAAGTCTGCGTTTGTGATGTTCTCCCATGATGCCATCTGTTAGAAGCTTGCAGTCAGAGGCTTCTTGAGGTTACAACAGAATCAAATATGCTTTCTATTACAGCAGTGAACTCGCAGCACTTCACAACGCACGCGGCCTTAACGCAGGACTCCCACAGAACACGATGGCGACAAGGCAACGGCGCTCCCTTTGGGTCGAGTTTTACAGAAAACGCATAAATCACGCATGAGTCTGAATATATGCTATCCAGCAAGCCGTCCCGGCTTCGGTGTGTTCTGATAAGATGTCCTATTCATCGAAACGTCCTGCCTTGGCTTATTGTGCAGGAGCGTTAGAATCGAAAATGTCACAATACACTGAAAAAAACATCCTTACGCATCTCAACGTCCCACCTTGGCACACAGTTTTATGGGAATTGTTTTAAGAGGACAAAGGGTAAAGAAAATAACCCGTATTGGTTGATCAGTTCTTGCAAAGTGATTACTAACAGGAAACACATCCCTGTCAACATATTTGCTCTGATTTTCAACCGATATAACTTTATAACTGTTAGGAATCCGCTGCAGTGGGGCTCTGTGATGTGACAGCTTTGTGACAGCTTTTAAAGAAGGTCGCAATAAGCTCCTGCAGGTTCAGTCCGTGTGACGTCACCACCGCGTCATCAGCGGAGCCTCAACTCGGCCAAGTTTCTCACATTCAACATACATAATTCATGTTTGTGTTATTATTTCAAAATATAACCTTCATGCATTGTTCAACACCACAAGCTGAACA
>CM026200.1:29977460-30079960 GCA_014839995.1 Xenentodon cancila
GGGCATCAACGATCTGTTGCTGACATCCCTGCACCACTCGCTCCAGCAAGTCCACAGATAATTCTTTGCTCATGCACAAATGATCAGATCTTATGGTAGCAATAAGGAAACAAACTTAATATTAGGCAGCTGTCTTAACGTTAATGCTGACTTTGTCCGGAAAATGCGATGATGCAGCAGTCACAAGAAGGACTTGGATGACTCCAACCATCCAAGCAGCATCTCCCCCTCAGGGCAGCAACACACACCGAGCACTGTAGAGTCTGGCATCTCACCGATCCCTGTGGCAGGCAGCTCGATCCACACACACTGGTCTTTTTCTGTTGCAGTAATGTGTTTTGCTCCCTAATGAATTTTGGATGAACATCAAAAGCAGCAGAAGAGCAAGGCTTCGCTCTCTGATCATTGATGTAAAACCCAGAAGATCAGATGATACTTGTACCCTGAGGAGAGGAATATTAACGTTTCCACTCTCATTCCCTCTGTTCTAAAAATACCGTACAGTAAGCCAGGTTCTGTTCACTCAATTACTGCCTGACATAAATGTTCCTGTGTGTGTGTGTGTGTGTGTGTGTGTGTGTGTGTGTGTGTGTGTGTGTGTGTGTGTGTGTGTGTGTGTGTGTGTGTGTGTGTGTGTGGTGGGAGTGACTCCTCCGAGGAAGAGTAAGGTTTAATTAAAGCGCTCTTCAAAGAAAGTCAGATTAAATGAGTGCAAGAGCAAGGTAGGGGCACAACTAAATCATTGAGGAAGGATACAAATGTAGAAAACTAATGACCAACAAGCACTCAGAAAAACAACGGGAGAGATGGAATAAAAATCAGAGCGCTGAGAATCAGCTCCAGCTGCTGCATTCGGTCCGTCTGCATGGAAACTATGAACAGAACTCTGAAAATGAATGAAATTCAGGATCTTTCTGCACACACACAACCGAAGAGAGACTCTCCTGCAAAGAACCACTTGTGGGTTTACTGGAGTGTTTTCCAACTGCCTGTGACACACACACACACACACACACACATGCACACACACATGCACTCAGTGACTCAAGCCAAAACCACAGCACATTAAGTCTTCATATGTCTGAGAGGTTCAAAGTTTTCAGCTCAACTGAAGTTAAACGGAGGGCAACAAGGAGCCAGGAACCAAAGAACCAGCTGGTTGAATAAATAAACAAGCTGGAAAGATGAACCATGGGATGCATCAGTCAGTTTAACGGCATCAGTAAGTCCACGTGCTGACTGACGTGACTTTTAGGATGGACCTCATTCAGTCGTTTCGTGCACAGCTGCTTTTCAGTTTTGGTATCCAGAAATTCTTCCCCATGATATTGAAATATTGGCTGCCATCATACACAATAGATCATATAACAGCAAGAAATATATCTTTAAATTTCAATAACAATATACAAAGCTACAGAAACAAAGAGAAAAGCTGAGAATATCTGAACTTCTTCCTCCAAGTGTTTGGGACTTGTCAGTTAGTGGACTGATGTTTATGCTTATCACAACCACCATCAGGATGAAGTAGAAACAGATGATGCTGTAATTATTTACAGTTGAAAGCGGGAATTTGCATTTGCTGTGCAGCCATTAAAAGTTCTCTGTGACACGTTGTGGCTTGTCTTATCCAGTTTCCAGAAGGATGCATTTAGTATTGTAGTGTGCATATTACACGTATGTGTTGCTATGACAACCGAAGCCCAAAATACAAACTGGTTTTCAGTGGATCGAGTCAAGTTTAGAGCCCATAAAAAATGAAAAATAAAAGTCTCAAGCTCACAAAAGTACTGTCCACAATATTATCCACAGCAGTAACTCATCAGGAAGAACAGCACTGATGGAATATAAAACATCGTCAAGAATGAGCAAATAAGTGAAGTTTCTAAAATGCTTGGAATGCTAAGTGCCTTTGAAAACCGTAGAAACATCTTCATCCGTCAGTTATCAAAGTTATTAAAGGGCAAACGTATGTTTGACAGCAGGAAGATGTTCCAAAGCTTTCATGGCGAAGGAACAAGCTCTCAGAAGGCGAACTGAAAAAGGAGTAAAAAAGGCTCTAATGATCTACGAGTCTCAGAGACGTCAGAGTCAATGCAACAAAACAGTAAGAAGTACAGAGATGTCAAACCGAGAAGGGCTTTAAAAAGAAACCACTGAATCTTAAAATCAGTACTTCATTATATGTGTAACCAGTCCAGACATGGTTCTTCCAAATAACGTTCTCTCTGTTTGGTGGACCAGATAAGAACTTTGCAGCAGCTTTTTTCACCAGATAAAGATGCAAGAACAATATCCGACCCCGAGGGAATAATGCAGTAGCAATGTCCTTGTGACGATGAAGGAGTGGATAGATTTTAATTATACTGGAAATACTAAACTGTCACCACAGACTTGATCTGTTATCACTAAATCAAAGGTAGCACCAATATTTCTGACATTCTTACAATCATTTAGTCATCAATCTTAAAATAGAAACTCCAGAGTCAATAGAACATAGATCATCTGGTCACCATAGCAACAACATGAAACATGCTGCTCATGGAAGACAGAACCTAAATGAAGCATTAAAAAGCTAAACTGAAGGGCTCTAGAAAGGAACCCTGATGGACACCACAAATGACTGTAATGTTAGAGGAAGGTGGAACCACTTGTCTGTTCTGATTCACAGATGTTCTGACTGTTGGATGTGTAAACCAGGAAACGCCAGTATCCTTTGTAAGATTGCTGTTTAAGACTTTTACTTGTTTAAAAGAAAAGAAAAGTTACTTTTCCCACCTGCTTTTTTTGTTTCATCTACTTTCTTCACTGAATGTGTGAACCAAAATAACCAGGATAACCTCAAAAAGAGGTCTTGATCCAAATCACCTGACACACTCTGGTGCAGTCGCCTGCGTAAGAAAGGCACCAAGGCTCGGGTTGGTAAGATTTCATACACATATGAAATATATTTGACTTATGAACATGTCACATTGCTGTGTGATTCATGCAGCAACCTCCTGTCCTGCACATTTAACAGCTCCTGTCCTGTCCAGCAGCAGCTGTGCTGAAGCTAAAGTATCTGGCAAGAGTGATAAGTCAAGCAGAAAAGGGAAATCACCAGGATGATAAAACAATTTTCATAGATTCCCATGTTATCAAACAAGCTGGAAACTGGTTTGTTCCACAAAGATCTTCTTCCTGTATTTACATTTCTTGGTTCCTGTGGTGGCCACTTCTGGCCAAAACGTGGTGGAGACATTCTGGAGTGTTTAAAGTGACACATTTAGGTACGTTTTGTACAGTTGGATTTTTTTTTTTTCTCTTTGCGTGAGAAATAAAAGTGTCGAAAGGGAAAATGAAGCAGGTTTACAAACGCATCCGATGATTCAGACCCGAGCAAATAAACTTAAATGAGAAAGCGCCCTAAAAGAAAGCAAGTGGCCAGCGGTGTCCAGCATTTGTGTCCAACAGTACGCAGGAATAATGCTCAGAGGACAGGTGGCAGACTTGAACAAAAGTGTCTGAAAGTGGGACACGGCCTGAAACTGCGCCATGTCTGCAGATGCTCCACATCTCAGTTTCCTCTTGTTCTCATTCGACATATTGATGCAGCATTGCTGGTTTTGTGAAAAGGAACATAAATGCTCTAAAATCCCTGAACGCTTCTTTCAAACATTCTTTACTGCAGCGGTATTTTAGTTGTGTTTGTCAGCCTTCGGCTGGTCTACTACAACCTACACACAGCTGGCCAGACAAGAAATTCCCTATTACATCCATCCGTTGAGATCACATTTGACTAAGAACACATGCTTTTCCTAAACCTCATGTGCTCGCGCTCGCTGGCGCACGCAGACGTAAACACACGGTGGTTTCAGTGTTTACTGACAGCAACCAATAAAGCGTTTTACTGCTGTGTAGTACAGGATGAAAGGCTAATTGCTGGCTGCAGTGAACTAATGATCAGCGCTGATGTGAGGAAGAGGAGGGGCAGTGAATCTGCCTAAACCAAACTCCACTCACAAACTATCAAACCAGGGCCATCAGCAGGTCCGAAGTGTCATTCAAACACTGCTTTCTTATGACATCATCAGCACTTGACCGAAGAATGACCGTAATGACGGATGTTGATGTTTAGGTCATGTTACATGACTCTGAATAATCAGCTGATAATAATGAGCCAAAATGATGCCCTTAGGATTAGTCTTTGGGCCTAAAAAAAGAAAGGAATGAACGTCACTAAATGAGTGATTTGATTAGTCATTATCTGTCCAGCAGCCAATCAAGTCACTCGTGAAATCAGTGTTTGAAATAATGTCCTGCTTTAAAGGCAGCAAATGACAGGAATCGATGGAAGAGAAAGGAAGTTCAGATTCAAGCAACTCTAGGATTATCTGCTTTCTGACAGCTCATCCGGTCACAAGGGAGCCACCTCTCTGCAGAAAACACTTACGCTCCGTCTCTAAGAGGCTGATGAAGAGCTACTTAGAGTCAAAGATACTGCTGATCTCTAAAGAAGCCTTAATGAATGTGTCTGAGCGTGTGTGACCGGCCAAACACGGACCATCAGGCTGCAACGTGAAGCTCGAAAGGTCATTTCAAACCCTGACATGAGATCAGGCCAATCAGGAGCGGCGCCATGCAACTGCAGCACTGAGCCACTCATTTGCGTCTTTAATACCAGAGAATCAGATTCCTCTCAGTGGGAGTGTTGAACCCTGTCTAACGCTTTAAAAAGAAAATAAGGAGAAGACACGAGAGATCTCAAAGTTTACAAAGCTACGGATGTCACTCGTAGAGTGTGTACTGAAAGTACTTTGAAGAACCTTCATCTGGTGCTTTCTTCAAATACTTCAATTATTATTGGAAAGCTGAGTCAGGTCCAGAACAGCCCTTTCTCACTCCAGCAGCAACAAATCCGTGAAGTCGGCTGTCTTTAGTTTCCAACGCAGCCACAGATAAACATTAAAATTCAACTCATTTTAAACCTTTTTTTCTAAACAAAATCAATGAGTTTTAGTGCTAAAACCTAAACAAACATCCATGCATCTTCTACACCCGTTTCACCCCTCTGCAGGGTCACGGGGGTCTGCCGGAGCCCATCCCGGCTCATTACAGGCGAGGGGCGGGGCTCCACCTGGACAGGTCACCAGTCTGTCGCAGGGCCTCTAAACAAACAGACAAGCTGGAAGAAGAGGAAGTTGAGAAATGTCTTAAACTTGTCTTGAACTTGGCTGACATTCCTCCACTTCCCTTCCAGCCAACCTTATGACGACCTCGTCATAATTAGTCCAAAACAAAGCTGCCCAAACAATGGCGTCTGCTGGATTTCTGGGTTCAAACCACTCACATGAAATTCTGGTTGTGGACAACACCATGTCTCTGGGATGTTCATGAGCTTCTGTCTTCAATAAGCTCGGACATCTTCATCTTTTAGAGAGATAAACGGTGTGAAAAAGGTGGATCTGAATGAGGAGGCAGCGTTCACCAGTCACACTCTTCGTAAGGCATTACCTTAATTACAGATACAAAGACTCTATGGATCAGAGAAATCCAACCCTTTTCTTTGCCAGTAAACTAATCACATGCAAAGCCTGTATCCTTGGCGTCAATAAATGTATTTATGTAAAATACTGACAAACAGTCATTGACATCGGTGTAGTGGTCCCCGGAAACCAGCCGTTCACCCAAAAACAGGATGGACGCCTTTGCTCATTGTCCAGTTATCTGTTTCATTTTATTTTTACTTTTCCCCCGTAAACAGTTAATTACGCACGATTTACCACGGTTTTATCCGTGACCGTCTACCTGGACTGTCCAGCTCAGACATGTTATGAACATATTTTACAGGTTCAATAAAGCAATTAAAAAAGGGCCGTCCTCCTCCACTGTGGGTATCCTCTGCTACGGGAGTGGAGGACAGATTAACTGGACTAAAGTTAACGGCACGACTGCAGAACGAGTGATTAGATGTATGTACGTATTTATATTAATATAATCAGAATCAGAGCCATGAGACTGTGTGATATTAGAAGGGCAGGTTTTTTGGAGAAAAAAATGACACCGGGTGCTGACTACCTGTGGCCAGCTGTGTGCTGCTGTCAGTCACCATAAAAGCCTCGCTCACAGACTCAAACGTGCACACACCTGCCCACAGCAGTTAATAACATGCAGGGCCATTACCTCGCACCACTAATCAGCTGCCATCACACACCCAAACACGTCCGTGATCGATTACAGTCAAAACAGACGCGCATTAAAACTAAAACACATACGCACACATGCAAACACCATATGGCTGCGGCTGCCTGAAGACTGGAAAGCTTTTACGGAGGGAGGAGACAAAAGAAGGGGGAGGAGGAAAGGAAATCCGTCCTTTGTATTTATCTATTTAACACTCTTTCTCTGTCTCTAGCTGTCTCTCCGTTTGTCCCCTGGTGGGTAATAAGAGATAATCCACTTAAGCTGCCTCTCTGTTGCTAACACACACACACACACACACACACACACACACACACACATTTCACACCCATCTGGGAGACAAAGAGGCCGATGGAGGTGAGGAGGGAATCCCTGCCTCCCTCGTCGGAAGCATCTTTTTGTTCCCGATCTCTCCCTCACTCACACACCCAAAAACACACACACCCTTCAATAATAGATGATAGCTCCTCCTCCCACGGTTCCTCGCCATGACTCAGGACTGAGGCTTCGTTTAAAGGTACAGGACGGTCAACTCTTCAAGCAGAATCTTCCAGTTGCTTTCGCGCTCTGCTCCGTGTGTTTAGGGATCGCTGCTGTGTATAGGACAAAGGCGGAAAAACAAATGACCGAAGCCGCCTTTACACTGCACAGTTTCATGCCCGCTTGGCGGTGAAATTGATTTTAAGCTTCATAACATTAAGATCTCCAGCTGGCGAATCGTGGTGCGATCCGTCATCCCCTTCAGCAGACAGCCAACATTCACACTCATTTGTGCTAAACGGGATATTTAAGAGCATCTAGTCTCTTCTTCTCATTCTAAAGCTGACAGGCTGCTTCTTTCCTAATTCCTAATCCTACATTCAAACTGATCACAGAACTGCACATCTGTGAGCCGTCAGGAAGTCCAGGAACTGCCTTTGAACTGCACATTAAAAATGTGTCCAACTGCTATCCCACCCCCGATTGTAGAGAGGCTGAGACAGGATCCTTTTCCTCTAATGACTCAGAGGAACTGCTCGCAGGGATCGGCGGCGTTGACTGTCTGACCCACTCCCACGGTGCAGGGTCCACGGGTCGGCAGCTGCAGAACGTCTCGACACCCGTTGCTAGGAAGATGGTGTAAGAACAAGATGCTCTTACTGTTTTACAGCAAGCGAACTAGAAATGTTCTGTTTTCTGTCCCTCCGACACCTAGGCCTTGATCTCAGCCGATACCGAGCGCTGTTCTGATCTGAGTTATTTTTCATTTCTTTATTTTAAAATCCAAAACAAATGTTTTGCTTAAATAACCTCAGATACAACACAACTACTAAATAGAGACCATTTTTAGAGATGTATTTCTGACCTTGGAAGCTACTGTGACTCCAGATGTTCAGCTGCAGGGACATTCAACATCTTCAACGATCAACAGGAGCTGCTCATCGAGGATCAGTCATTCCACAGTTTTACCCATCGTTGGCCTTGTTTTAGTCTGGAAACCGCAGACTTGCATAAAAGGCACATCACAGTTTTCCTGGTAGGACTTTCCAGGCTAAAATATCATAATACATGGTGCCGGATGGTGTGTAGATGTAAATATTTAAAGATACATTGATTTTTGGAATTATCTGCAAGTATTTCCAATACTGGTATCGGAACAACTAAAGCAAATCCCTTGTTTTATTTCTTGGTGTCTTTTCAAATAAAGGACTTCAGTCCCGGGAGCATCGTTTTTTTTTTTTTTTTTTGTCATTTTGTCACCTGTAACGTGTTTTACTGAACCGCTTTGGAGACCATATATGCTCCTTGTATCACCAGTAGGTTGTCAGAAGATGTCATGTCATGTATAAGGAAGCTCTCCTCCTTCTCTCGCCCCTCTTCAACAAACTGGTGCTGGCCTGGTGCTGGCCTGGTGCTGGCCTGGTGCTGGCCTGGTGCTGGCCTGGTGCTGGCCTGGTGCTGGCCTGGTGCTGGCCTGGTGCTAGAGCTACTTCTGAGCTGGTTCTACTTTGAAACCCTGTGGTTTTAAGAACCACATCATTACATCAATATGTCACTTCCAATGCTGAACTGTTCTTTAGTGAACCTTCTGAGGAAGTCAGTGGAGCACGGAGGACACAGATAGCCTTTTTAAAGGTTGCTGAAGACTACAGTTTCTGAATGCTTCTTGCTCTGCATTCAGTTGCAAACATCTGTTGTTTCTCCCATTTTCAGCAGCACAGTGAAAAACATCCACAACCACCAAGTGTCAATTTTAAAAACAGAAGTTTGTCTTACAGGGAGGCGTTCTCCTCCATGGACCACTGCTTCATTCGATCATTCGTTTTCCCTCATTTCGTAGCTACCGAGTTGAGACAGATACAGTTTGAACACTAGTGGCCACAGCATTTGGCTGCTTGGGTTAATCCCATCCCTCGCCCCGGACATAAACCGGTTCTTGTATCTACCCTAACAAGGTTTTGGAGCCAACGTATCACCAGCTTTCCTGACTCCAAATGATGGGAACTGGAACCACTTCGATGGAACTGGTCTGTTTATGTTCACTATAACTATAACTCTTGTTCTAATTTTATTGGGGCTTTTTTAAGCTCCCTTTTCAGAACAGGACCTTTTCAAGGGTGAGGGGAACCGGCCATGTCACAACTGTATGGTGATTGGTGGAAACGATGTAGCTGTCTGGGATCAGTCTAATTAATCACTGCACACTCACTTTGTGAATGTGCAGTGATTAATTAAAGGACAAAGCCCAATATTGGCTCTGTCATTACGAAAGAAAAATCAGCACAGCTTCACATATAATCACCGGTTCTTATTATTAGTCTAAAACCCTAAAGTAGACAGATGAATGGAGCGATAGAGAAGACGTTTTATGCCACAAAGAAATCATGATTTTCAGTCTTCTACTGCCCACAAACAATGTATTCTCGGTGCGAATGCAGCCAGACAAAAAGCCTATGAAAGTAAGTTGTTCTGCAGAGAGCTGCACAGTCCCCCAACTGGATCACAAACAGGACAAATCATCACAAATGGTAAAGAGCAGAGGTGCAAAATATGTTCAAGACTGTGCATATGATGCATGTGCTAAAAAAAAATAAAGCAAAGCCAGTATTGCCACCATCGACTAATACTGATCAGACAACAATCATCACCGATCATCCGATCACCAACCAATCAACTGGTGCTTCTCTAACAGAGAGCAAAGGATCACAAATGAAAATCACAGGCAATGCCTGCTCAGGCGCTGTCTGTTATTTTAACCCTCCGCTGAAAGGCAGATGTTTTTATGATTTCTGTTTTTGTCCACAGCAGAGTTCCAACAACGGTACACCAACTCAACCGGGACAAGCCCACGTCTCAGATCAGAGCTCTTCAAGCCCGGTCCCCCAGGATGCTGTCCTGCATTGAGACGTTCCCCAGCTCAAACATACCTGATTCAAATTAAATCAGTCCTTAACAGACTTGTGGAAACCAAACTAACAATGAGATTCATTTGAATCGGGTGTGTTAGCCCTGCCTAACATCGCTCCACATATTTCTGAAGTGCCAGAAAAATGTAAGAATCCCAAAAGAGAGCAGTTTCAGAGCCATTTTCCTATCAGGAACCTTCATCATTGACTTTAATACCTCTACAAATAAGCACTATGCATGAGCTGATTTCAACCACACCTCAGGTGAGAGTTCAGGTTTAATGGCAGCACCGACAGCAGCAAATGAAGCCAAACACGATGACTGCAGTCCAAGTTGAAGAGCTCGAACTGCAGGTTGATGTGCCTCTAACCCTGAAGGAAACCTGCTGAATGAACAAATTACAGCCAGTCTTCCATGTAATGTGTCCGTCTGCAGAGACACAAACCGGCATGATCACTCTAATGTGTCGCAACGCCAGTTGCAGATCAGTTATAACTTGTCTACTAAAAGTGGAAAATCTAACTATGAAGGAGGAAAGTCTATGAACTAGAGCTTCTCCTTAGTTCCAACGTCATGTTTTAAGATGAAATGTGATCTGTCTGAAAGAATCAGCAACAAAGAGACAAATCTTACCAGAGAGGCACCAGCCTGATCCAGATAACGATCCACCTCAAGCTTGGACTTTATTCATCACTGCCATTAAAAAAAAAGTCCCTCTTTCCTGTATCACTTACAGTCATTCAGTTACAGGAAGCTGCCAACACCGGCTTTGCACCACAACAATGCCCGGCTTAGAGTTACTGTGCACAACAATGATTCAAATGACTCAGGCATACAGAGACGCTCCGGACAAGGTAAGACAGGGTCGTACGCAAGGATGGACGTTCCCACCCAACACATGGCACTGCAGCCGGAGGACACCTGACTCTTTAACGTGAGAATCGTGGTTAAGATCGACCTTGGCGCTGCTTCTTTCTTTCAACTAATCCAGCTTCTATTTTGACTTGCTAATATTCCTCCACGCTTGTGTGCTGTCAAAGCACTTGTTTAGCCTTTAAATGTAGCTGGTTAAGGACGGGGAAAACCCCACGGTAAGGCATTAACATGCACAGGAAATTATATTTCACTCTTCAAACCTTTGCAAGCATTTTTCACAGTCCAAAGACATGCACATCAAGTGTCACTAGCTGAGAAGGACCTGCACGCTCCGGAAGTCACTCAACCAGCCAGTCAGTTGGATGTAGGATAAAATGATTCATAAAGAAGAACAATCAAAAGCAACAGCAGTAGGAGCTGCAGGAGCCAGTTAAGGATGGAGTCTAATAGTTCAAATTTGCACATCAAAATGTTCGAAATCAGGACAATTGAGGTCCTGAATGCCAAGCTGAAGCTGTAAACTTTTACGTTCCAGGTTTCCAGCTAAAACGCCACAAAAAGCCAGGATTGCGCAGATTTGTCACCCAGAGGAGGCTAATTAGTTTCCCACTTCATCACATCGTAACATTCTGGAAGGAACAAACAGCATTTAGAGACTATTTTTGATCTTTTCCTAAATTTGACCATGAGGTTTTGGTGCCAAAACAAGAAACTAGAATTACGCTGCAATTTGGAAAAACAAACCTTAAAAGTTATAGTCAGAACCTGCAGTCAAATCCAGGCCAAAAGGCTGCTCTGAGCTTCAGCCGCCACCTCGGTGACGTCACGTCGTTATTGTGTAACGTTAGTGTTAGTGCTCCATCCGTGTCAACTTTGGCATTTCATACTTTTAATTTTTCATTTAAGTCATAATTGGATTTTCATTTTGCAGTTCACCACTTTAGTCTAAACATATGTTAATTTCCACAGGGTGAAAATTAACATATGTGTTATGTAATCTGTGCCTTTTCTGACAGTTATCAACTCATAATTAAGTAAATGCTGATAGTTTGACTGACGGCGCTTCACTGAGAGGGAAAATGCCTTTAGATGATGCCTTTCTAAAAAGTATTTCTGAAGGCTACAGAGGTTTACAAACACAGCTGTGAGTGCATGTTTAAAGGTGTTTTTTGCATCAGTCTCAAAGCAGCTGCATCAACAATGATTGAAAACAGAAGTTACTGGATGTAGCCCAGGATCTCTGAGTACAGGTCAGCAGCTGATCACCGCTGAGCAACTGTCAGTTTTAGTGAGACTCCTGCAACAGAGACAAGTGGGAAGACGTCGACGTAGACGGTGTGTAGGACTGCTGAAAGTGACCGAGTCTGCATCTGGACAGTGAGGCTTTGAAAACCCCCAAAAAACCAGCTGGTTTTGTCTTAAAACATGAACCAGCCTGATCAAATTACAGCCTGTTAGATTGTGGTTTTAGAGGCATTACATTTGAGCAAAACAGTCTGCAGTATACAATAAACATGTGGAAATGAGGCAAAACAAGGGCACCAAGAAGGATTCACAAGTACGCAATTGGCTTAATAATGGGGAGGATTATAGTGACGCTCACAAGGTCAGTCAGGTGAGGTGATTGGCTGCCATTTGAAGAGCTAAACGTTTCCCAACATTCCTCCACCAGCTGCACTAGAAACAGCATTCCCAGAGTTGGGTTCATCACTACACGACTTTCCTGCTTCAGAGTGAGTGAGGGGCTTCGCTGCTGGAGACTGAACTACCACACCTGAACCTGCCTTCTTCTGTCCGTGTCACCACGACAGCGTGGGAGCGGCACACTTCAGGCTGTGGAGGAGCTATGATGGACAGTCGTGTGCAACAGTCAGTGCCCCGTCTGTCGCGGCTTCTTTGTTTTTTTAGTGCAGATCCATCTATCCGTGTTCTGTACCTGCTTACTCCTGTACAGGGTCACATCCCAGCACATTACAGGCCAAAGGTGGGGTTTTTAGCACATGAACAAACGTCATCTGATCATACTGGGTCTTAGTATTAGGCAAATGCAAGTTTTTCTCAGTGTGCCATTATTTTTTGAACAAAAAGAGAAAACAAATCATCTGGGAAATACTAAGTGCCCCATGAGTCAACAGCTGTGAGGTCCATCTTCTGCAGCGCTCGTATTCAGTCTTTCTCATCGCTGTGCAGGAACTTTTGCACATTTTTATTCACAACACTGTTTCAGTTGATTGACGTTTGAGGACATTCACCTAAAGTCTCTTCATGTCCTACGGACAGCAGTGTGAACTTCCTCTAGGTCATTACAAAAGTGAAACTTTCTTTTTTCAGCCACTCTTGTCGTCCTGGGATGAGCGGCAGCCGGCTCAAATTCTCGTAAATGACTTTTGTCACGATAGAAGTTGGTTGGACATTTCCTTATAACCCGCCCCAGATTGAAAAGCATCTTGAAATGTCTAGAGTTGCTCATCTAAGACCTTTCCTTATTTCATTCCCTTTTAGCGCTGTGTTATTCATTAAAGGCTAATGATTCGTAGCATCTCGCTCTTCTTCAGTGGTATATTTGCACAATTCTGAGACGCCCTTTGATCGCATGATTTTATCACATTATGATAACATTATTTTATTCTACATTTTGACTGCAGGATCTGCGTTGATCTGACGGTCGAGCTGATATTAAGTTTTCATGAGGTGTCGGACCTTCCCATGGTTCTCCAGTGCACCTCAACATTCATCCTACAAGTCTGAGGAAATCTCAGGAAAAGTGGAAAACATTTCTTTCAAAACGCTCCCTCGTTTTGATTTCAGCGGTGGTCGGAGCTGTCAAACTCTTTAAAGGTGTTGGGTGATTTATCCACATAAATCCATTCAGTAACCACTCGTGCTCTGTGGAAACACTGCATCCACTTCTCCTGGTAGCAAGGACTCAGCTTTTTTCCTTTAATTTGTCAAAAGTCATCTCTGAATTTGGGTAACCACTGTAAAAAAAAAAGCTTTCCAAGCACTAAAGTTTTAAAAATCAATTCTGTGGACGGGACAGCTCTGCAGATTCGATCCCTGATCCGCTCACAGATCATCAATTATTCCAGCACTTTGCGGTGCAATATGCTTCATGTTAATGTCATCTCCACGTGAACCACAACATCAGGGTGAAATGTGAGACTTTCAGGAGAGCCAACCTGCTGATGGAGCTGCCACCTTTTACCGGGACTAAAAAGCTCCATGGCAACACACATTACTCGCGGTTCTACCTGATTATCTGAGAAAATGATCTCTGATTACATACTCATGCACACAGTGAGCGATACTTCACCCCTCGCTGAAGGAAAATGAGGAGCTGGAAGTATTTTCATGTGAATAAATGACAGCAACCGCCGGAGACGGTTAAGGAGCAGCATCGAGCAGGAATCTGCTCTGCGTGAAAGTAGTCGAACTCTCTGAGCGCGCCTGCACGAGAAGTGTCTGTGTGTCACCTGTTTCAAAACACTTGATGCTTTTACATTCAGGGATTAGAGCTGAGGTTTTCTGGCAGCGCCGCATCAGCTGACAGACAGCTGGCGTCAGTTGTCTGATAAATACGCTCTGATTGCTTGCATGTAGGTATGAAGGCGTGTGTGTGTCACTTCCTGTTTCCGCTTGATAATTTAGGATCCTATTTATAAATGGCTGATTAGCATAACACTGCGCTGCCTGCATCTTCCTGTGTTTTGGGATTGCAGTCATTCCATTTCCCTCTTCTTCCACCTCCTCGCCGTCGCTTTTTTATCACAGAACAAGTCCCTGAAATTACAAAACTGCGACTGACACAAGCTTGTGTGAATAGTGATGTCATGAAACTTAGCAGCGTTCCCCACGGGAAAAAAGACTGACTTAAATGTTTCGCTGTATTAGGAATACATCTCTAACTTCTTTGGATATGATCCAAATTGGTACCAAAAAGGCTGATTACTGGTCAGAATTGATTAAAAATGAGCGGAGTAATGAGCAGGTGAGCAGAGGGCAGGAGACATCCATCCATCCATCCATCCATGCATCCATCCATCCATCCATCCATCCATCCATCCATCCATCCATCCATCCATCCATCATTTATACCCGTTTATCCTAATTAGGGTCATGGGGGTCTGCTTGACCCTATCCCAGCCACCTTTAGGCGAAAGGCAGGGCTAGACCCTGGACAGGTAAAGGCAGGGCTAGACCCTGGACAGGTAAAGGCAGGGCTAGACCCTGGACAGGTAAAGGCAGGGCTAGACCCTGGACAGGTAAAGGCAGGGCTAGACCCTGGACAGGTAAAGGCAGGGCTAGACCCTGGACAGGTAAAGGCAGGGCTAGACCCTGGACAGGTAAAGGCAGGGCTAGACCCTGAACAAGTCGCCCGGCGCCATGTGACAATAGTCGGGTAAAGTGACGTTAAAGTGGAGATCAATTGGAGTTTCAGCGGGTGTTCTGAGGGGATTTATTCATAAATTTTGATGATGACTTAAAAAAGAGGATGATAAAAAAGGAATGTTTTCTACATTTGTAAACTGCTTGGTAACTAAAAGCTTTAGCAGGGCTGGTGTTTTTGGTATTTTCCAGTTGGATCTCAAGAAAAAAAAAACTGCCAAAATAAACTCATAACCAGTCAGACCAGATTGGTTATAAGCTCCACAGGATCCAGCGCACGGGGACATGAAAAAGCATGTCAGCTTGGTAAGAACTGGTTTTCTAGACTGATTTGCTGTCATGTGATCTGATCTGATCTGATCTGGCAATAATAGACTATTACATAGCACAAACATTTGTCGATGTTCAAGAACCACTCCTCTCTCCAAAACGGCTTTTTGTCTGCTGTGAACGGCTCTTCTTGAGGTCCTTCTACAGCATCTCTTTGGGGTTGAGGTCTGGGCCATACCAAAGGTGGATTTTGTTTTTGTCTTTTTTAAGACATGCTGTGGTGGATTTATTTCTATGTTTAGGATCCCTGTCCTGCCGTTTCACCAACTTCTATTAAGTTTCTGCTGGTGGACAAACACCCTGAAATTATCCTAAAGGAGACTGTGATATTCAGTTTTCCCTCCATGGCGGTAAATAAGCTGCGCTGAGGCAGCGAAGCGGGCCACAACCGAGATGCTCCATCCACCATGCTCCACCACTAGGATGGTGGTTCAATATCTACAGCGTGCTGAGTGTACTTCCCAAACAATTCAACTCTTGCTCCACTGTCCACAAAACATTTTTGCAGCTGCACTGAAAAAAGTCTTTTTTGCTGGATTACATCATCAGAGCCCTGTTATTAACAGCAAAGCGCATGATGCTTGACAGTATTTTATCATTGAAAATAGCTCCGAACAACTTTTCAAAACTCACCACCATAAATTGGAGTTCAGGTGTGAAAACTTTAATTAGCTTTTGTTGAAGTTTGTTTGTTTTATTAGTGCATTTTCTCTGTCTTTTATTGAGATTTAGCTGATGATCCAATCAGATTACATGGTAAATAAACCTAGAAAAACAGTTAATTTCAAAGCATTCACACACTTTCATGACACTATTTTTTAGAGCTGTGTCAAAAAACACCAAGCAACATTTCCCCCACAAATGTCCTTAAAGTGTCACAAGAACGTAATGTAGGAAGTCAAACCACCTAAATATGTTCTTTCCTGTTCTGTGATGTGGCGTAAGCGCACCTGTGATTTCCTGGTCTTTTACTAAATAAATCTGTTTGGAGGAAGTTGACCTGTGAGGGCATACTGGTGCAATTTGAGAAAAAAAAAAACAGGATAGAAGAGAGGTGCTGGTATGTTTATAGCAGTTTCTCTTCAAAGTCCAAATGCTGATGGCAATAATGTGATTTTGGGCCAAAGTCAAGCATATTTCCTTGCTTCTAAATCCAACCCGGAGACATAATTTGATCAGGTCCCTGAGTGCAAGCATTTTGCTTCAGATATGCACCCGCTGGGTTGTGATCCACAAAACCTTTCTTCCAAATTTGCAAGTTTATGAATCTAATATTTGAGACTCTAAACATTTGGAAATTCAGAGATATTTTATGTGAATTTTACCCCCATCCTGCATTACATTTTCATTTCCTCGAATGACCCTATAACACATCGTATGAACCAGAGAAACATTTACAGGAACGACTAATTTCCACTTTAAAATGAATATGTGCAATAAACAAAAGCGTTTACTGCATCAGGTTGAAGTGAGTTCCTGGTTTAAGATATTGAAGCGTCTCATAAATGGACAGATGCCACCTGTGTAGTTTAAAGAGTGGAGCCGCAGCATGCGGAGATTTTTGGAGCAGCTGAATCAGCTGTGTATGTGTTAGTTTCAGAAATACACAGAACATGACGTAGAAGAGCTGAGTCAACACGAGGATCACCAGAAAAGCTGCTAGATGTTCCCTCAGATCACTAAAAAGGCCGACACACGCAAACGGGTACGTGACTTCTGTTTATCAGCAGCTCAGCATCATATGAGACGGGGGTCACATGCGCAAAATGCTCAGTGAAGCAATTTTGCCCCCCCCCCCCCCTCGGTTTTCCTTTTTATGGATAAATCATCAAATTACCTTCAACAGAGAGGTTTTGAGGGAGGCTCTTCTCTGAGTCTTGCTTAGACAAAAAGGAGTTGAGATGTTATTCCCTAGTTCCCACTCGTCTTTAAAACTGTCGGAGAAACCAGCCAAAGAAGATAAAATAAAAAAGAAACACAGCTCGGAGAAAAGAAAATGTGAAAATCAATTTGTTGGATGTCAGCTTCTGAACTTCTGTGAGCCTCCAAAAACATCAGAGCCCCTCTGGGACACAACAGCATGCAGTATTGTAGTACATCAAAAGTACTAAAACGGTCAGTGAGTCAATTAGAGGTTCTCCCAGCCTGGCCACTCATCCTAATTCATAATTCATGTTTATAAATTAGGACTGTTTAATACAGAAGAGTTCATCTGTTTTTTCTTGATTTGACTTTGACTTCCAGGAGGACGTACAAACAGATGCAGACGAAACTGTCTCTAGTTTACGCTTCTGAAAACTCTCCTTTTTATCTTGGATTATAAGTGCTGGTTGACGTTACGTCTTTGTGACCAGTCATGTGGCGTTTCTTTGTCCTCCATGAAGTCTGTCAGCTGAACTGAAGAACTAAAGTGTGGCGTTTATTCAGTTTCTGTGATGCACATCCTTCCGGTCAGGACCTTCGTCTCTCTTTCTGGTTTTCATCAGTTCTGACCGTTATTAACAAAAAAAGGCAAGTAATAAGGAAACTTCGACATAACTCAGCGTGGGAACAATGGCAAGAAAATCCAGACAAAAACATAAAGTGTGATTTGAGCTTCATCTAAGTCACAATAATAGAACATTTTATTTAAAAATGTTTTTAAAAAAGCTGATTAACGCTAACAATCGCGTCTTCATTGAACATACCCGTTAAAACCTTTTCACTGCTGATGGACAAACACATTCAACCCATCAACTAATTACCTCAACAAAAGCTAATTGGACTCAGTGGTTTGCACCGGTTGAGTACACTTGATTAAATGGGTTTGGAGGTGTGTTTATCAACCAGAAACACCAAACATTTTACGTTTGCTGTTCATAAGAAGCATTTACTGATGTGGACCATGCCGATCAAAAGCTATCATGATCAAAACACATATGGCATGTTTGAAGACATACAATCAAGAGGAATTGATCTGGAATGAGGCTGGAATGTGACACAGTCATCTGGGCGTGTTTAGGCATCCCTCAGCTCCCAGATGGTCTAGCCAACATTACTTAAAAGAACAACTCACATGTGACAGCTAAATGATTGAAGACGTCTGTGGAACTGGAAAACATCTCTGTTCCCAAGTCTACCACACGTAACTCATCGAACAGGCAGCGTGCCTGCGGCAGAACACCGAGAAGGAAGCTGCCAGAGAAATAAAAGACAAACACGGTGGTAAAGTTTGCCCAAGAGCACCTTAGCCACCTGCAACGCTGGTGGGAGGAGGCTTCGCCGACTCGTGGCGCAAAAGTTGAAATGTTTGGGCACAGCTTACCAACATCAAAACATCATCCTAACACAGAAGCATGATGGAGGAAGCATCATGAGTTGGCCTTCCTTAGTTTGCCCAAATGTCCTTCGGGATAATGACCCTAAACATGGAGGTAAATCCTCTACAGAATGGCTGCAGAAGAAGGAAAGTCCTCCTTTAGGAGTGGTCCAGTCAGATCCTGGGCCTCAGTGCCACAGAGATGCTGTGGAATAACCTCAACGGATAGTCCACACCAGACATCCTACAAACGTGTCTCTGATTTTTTTGGGTTTGTTGTTGACTTCTAATTAGAGTTACTTTAATTTGCACCAGTATCCAAAATACTCCCTTGTGTCCCTTCTTCCCAGCAGATGATCCTGATCTGTTGCTGTCTCTTCTTTCCTGTCCTCTCAACCTCCAACCTCATCCTTCCTGAGTCTGGTTCTGCCGGAGGCGTCTTCCTGTTGAAGTACAGAGTTTTTTCTCTCCACAGTCACCTGATGCTTGATCAGGTCAGGGCATTGTTTCTAAGAAAGGTTTTGATGCAATCTGCTGGTTTCCTTAGAAAAACAAAAATGATTATTCATATTTGATTGGCTTCGTATTAACTGGACTAATTTGAAATGAGTTGAGATGACGCTGGCTCTATATAAATAAAGCCACCCTGACCTGGAACTAGCAGGAATGGATAATGGACGGATATTTGTAGCTGCACTTCAAATTAATTCCTGATATGTTCATTTAAAGGTATTTTTTATCCTTGTATTAAAAAGCAATAATAACAGTGGTATAGTATCAATACTCAGGATTGATCAATACCCATGTGCCAGGTATAGGTATTGAAACATCTCCAGTTGAAATACCCAAATAAATGACCCCAACCACAGAAGTTTTTCCCCCATCATAAGAAGCCAAGCCTGGTGGCCTCATCCTCTCCCCCATATCAATTGTATGGATCTGTATTGATCATCAATCAATGCGAAGACATAAATATGTGAATACAGACTAAAAACTGGCCCATCCCTAAATATCTATTTTTTTATGAAAAAGTCAGAGATAGTGTAAAAGAAACGAAAAAAACCAGCCTACACTATAAATAAGGACATGACGACGAACCCTGCTTTAAGCAAAGACCAGAGTTTTTGATTTGTGAGGGTCTAAATCGATTGGATCGCTGCAGGAGCTGCTGGTGATGCTCTGCTGCCCGCCACTGTCAGCTGCTGTGGACAAGCCCACCATCATCTGGTGGCAGTTTGCACAGAAGCAGCATCTGATCTTTTCCACTTGGAGTTTGGACACAAAAAAAGAAAACATCTGGGGAGGAATCAGCTCACACTCTCCATCATCATTACCGTCACCTCCACAGACACTTTCCTCTGATTCCATTTCAGCCACAGTCAGACACCGTGTGCGTCTTCCTGATGCCATCAGGACACACACACACACACAGCACGCACGCGCATGGAGCTGATTGAAGCTGTGTGCTGGACAGATTTCCAGCTGGTGGTTTGGTGCGACTCCTCCATGATTCCTCCTCCTTGGTTCCTTTTGTGGAAACCCAAAGCATCACCTCAAGCGCTCCCACTCACACACAGCCCAGTTGTAAACGCGTGTAAAAAGCCCTGAGCAGGGCTTGGTGTTTATTGTGGGGCTGAGCCGTGCCCCCCTCCCTGCCGAAGTCCCTCCGCCGGTGCCCGGAGCGGATCTCCGCGGATTTCCTGCACCTTCACTCCCTCCCAGCGGCTCCGGCTCCGGCTCCGGCTCCGGCTCCGGCGCTCCGGCGCTCCGGCGCCCAGCCAGAAAGCAGCTCAGTCGTGATGCTTTTGTTTCGCAGCTTCCTACCTGTTTTGTAGAAGGCATCGGTGTCGGGGTCGCTGGGCGCCTCCTCGGCCGCTTCTGCGGGGTTCATACCGGAATCCGGTTCTTTTTCAATCCAAGAAAGACAAAGAAAGCGCCCCGGCCTCTTTATTCCTCACATGTCCTCCGTGCGGGCGCGTCTCCCTCCATCAGCCTCTGCGGGCTTCTTTCTCTCCGTCGCCCGTTAGGTTTGCTTGCAGTTTCGGAGCTGGCTTCGTTTCTCTCTATTGTTCCCGGTCCAAGCTCCCTCTCGCTGCTGTCCGTCAGGGTCTCTCTGCCTCCCTCCCTCCCTCCCCCTGCACCTCCCCTCTCTCTCTCTCTCTCTCTCTCTCTCTCTCTCTCTCTCTCTCTCTCTCTCTCTCTCTCTCTCTCTCTCTCTCTCTCGCTCTCTGTCGCTCCCATTTCAATCCAATTGACCTTTATTGGCGAAGCATCATTTTTGCGACTGATTACAGGCTTCATCCACAGCTAAACACACAGATAGCAAATTAAAATGTTTTATTGTCAATACAAACTGTATTATTCATTCAAGTCAAATGATTGAATGTGTAGTGCTGGTGCTGGAGAAATCTGAAGCAGAGGCTGTGGAGCCCTTTCGCCTCTTTCAGCTGTTGTGTTCCCTTTGAAAGGTGAATTAAAATCTACTTTTTTGGGGGCCTTACACTAGATTCTTTAGGGAGTGGCAAATGCTTTTTTATTTTATTTACGTTCAAACCCTTTAACATAATCCATGGTGATGTTCCAGTCTGTTACAAGAACAGTACAGGGCCAATCAATGCATCTAAAGTTTGCATTTAATATGAGTTTGTAAAATAAAATTAGTCTGCTGACGCTGGCTGAACAATAGTAAATTAAGACTATTAAAGAGAGGAAAGATTTAACGAAAAAGCTCAATTTCTGGAAGAAATGTACTATTACTGACTTGGAACTGTAAAATGGAAAATTCACAAATTTTAACAATTTAAAAGTAAATTTTTTTTTTCTTATATATACTCACAAATGTGCGAGAAAAAATATCTTGATGACCCATTGCCAGCAAAAAAAGAAAAAATAAAACAAATGACATACAAGAAATAAAGGTTGCAGTGCATTGTGGGAGAAAGGCAGAAGTAAATAAAACGGTTTTCAAGTTTGACTTAAAGCAACTGAGAGTTTCAGCAGCCCTGATGCATTCTGGGAGTTTGTTCCACAGGTGAAGAGCATAAAAACTGAACGCTGCCTCACCTGTTTGGTTCTAACTCTGGGTACAGAAAGTAGGCGTGACCCTGACGACCTGAGGGTTCTGGTTGGTTCATACTGGACCAGGATCAGAGATGTACTTCGGTCCGAGACCATTCAGAGATTTATGAACCAACAGCAGGATTTTAACATCTGTTCTGGGACAGACAGGAACCAGTGTAAAGATCTAAGACCTGGAGTCATGTGGTCCAGTCTCTGGTCTTAGTGAGGACTCAGGCAGCGGCGTTCTGGACTAACTGCAGTTGTTTGATGGATGTTTTTAGGGACCCGTGAGACCAGCGTTACAGTAGTCCAGTCTACTGCAGATAAAAATGTGGACAAATTGTTTTATGTGCTCCTGAGACATCAGTCCTTTGATCCTCCAAATGTTCTTTAGGTGACATCAGGCTGACTTCACTACTGTCTTCATGTGGCTGTTAAAGTTCATGTCTGAGTCCAGAACCAGTCCCAGGTTTCTGGTTTGGCTCCTGGTTTTTAGTTTTACTGCTTGAAGCTGAGTGCTGACTTTTAATTTTTCTTCCTTGACTCCAAACACTATTATCTCTGTTTTGTCTTCATTTAACCAAAGAAAATTCTGGCAGATCCCACTCTTTAATTTGATCAATGCATTTAATCAAAGTTTGAAATGGATTACAGTCTCCTGGCGAGATGGTTATATAGATTTGTGTGTCGTCTGCGTAGTCATGATAACATTTTTTTTTCTTCATAATTTGTGGAGTGGAGGCATATAGACGTTAAACAACAGAAGCCCCAGAATTGAACCTTGAGGAACTTCACATGTTATATTTGTCAGCTCTGATTTGTAGTTACCTTAAGACACATAATAGTCTACGTCGTTTAGAAAGGCAAGTGGTATGCCAGAAGGTCCCACCCAGCTCTTCAACCACCAGTATGTCAAGATGTTCTGGTCGACTGTGTCGAACGCAGCGCTGAGATCCAGTAAGACCGAGACTGAAATGTTGCCACTGTCAGTATTGGAGTGGACGTCATTAAGGACCTTTACTAGAGCCGTCTCAGTGCTGTGATGTGGTTGGAATCCTGACTGGACGACACTTGAAGACATTTGGAGGGTTTAGCTCCATCCCCTCAAAATATCTGCTATAAACAGCACTGTGAAAACATGTAGAGAAGAGAGCTGTTGTACCTTGTCTCTGTGCTATGTTGACCAAAACTGGTGATTAATATCTACAAAGATAAAAGTGGAAACATTCACAAAAAACTTTTTTTTTACTTCCTAAAAGGATAATAAAATGGATCTGATAGTTCTGCCTCATCAGACTCACAAATCTACAACTGGATTTATTGAGGTAACCAAAGTGATTTTGTCCAGTTATATTAAGAAACAAGAAAGACACTGCTGATTTTTACTTGTAATAATAACAATAGTGTCCCACATGTGCAGGAAGAAAGCCTTTATATATTTAATCTGCAACAAAAGTTTATTCCAGCAGAGTTTTCAACCCTTTTCAACGTGTGTGCCAAAACAAAATAAAACCCCAATCTGCATCTTCTTCCAGTAACCCTTTTCAAAGCTGGTTTATGACATTTGATCCGTTCGACACATGCTATAATCCACGCTGTTGGCCTGTTGCTGAAACTAAAAGTGGCACGCATCAGGCCACAGTTCCTATCTGTTATCTGACCTAAATTACAGCAAGTTGTATTCAAATCCACATCAGTACATAGGGTCCACAGTTGTCTCCCTGATGTAAAACGGTGATTTAGTGAGCCAACATAAATGTGCTGCAGGAATCCAACCGGTTACTCACTGTGTTCTCTTTAAGAACGTGATCACGGAAAAGGTCTAAGTCAGGAAAACCTTCATATAACCTGTAGGAAGTCTGCTACTCGATTGTCCCTCCAGTGACTGAGGACACCGCTTCCGGCCATCACGTGATCCTGTGAGTCCTCAATCACAACGTCGTCCTGCAACTGAACAACCCCCTCGCGTGTTATTGTAACTAATGAAGCCATAATGTAGAAACTACGAGTTAAAGAAGACTTGTTGTTATCAACAGAAACTAGGTTTAGTGAGGAGTCGAAAGAAAACAGCAGCAGCTCTGCATCTGCTCGGGTGAAGAGTGAGCTGGACGCTGGTCAGCATCCTGCAGGTTGGTGTTTCATCATCTCAGATCATCTCTGTGTTTCGTCCTGCTGCGCGTACGGTAAGTCCCACGGTTGCACGTGCAGCGGCGTGATCAGACAGCAAGGCAGCTGAGGTCGAGGTGTTTCTGTGCGTAGTTGGGAAGACAACATAAATATGTGTATGTATCTGACACTGGGGGACTTACACGACCAACACAAGACAAGAACAAAAAAACACAAAACAGGAGCTACATAAAAGCAACGAGCACAAGAAAACTGAGAAAAAAGCAGTGACAAACCTCGACAAGAACACAACAAACACGAACCACGAAAACAACCAAAACCACAGTTATGAAACATCCTCGAGGCTATAAACGTACTACTTCTGGTGAAATAAACCTCATCCGGTAAGTGTTGGGGTCAGATGTGCTGTTGGTGTTGTATCACTTCCTGACAGCAGCTGGAAGATTCCTCTTTTTTCCTAAATTTCTCTTGTGAATAAAGAAAAACCTACTAAAAACCGAACCACAGCCATTTTCTCCCAGTTTACTGCATAAAGGAATCGAATTTAATGTTATAAATGACTGAAAAAGACACAACGGTACCTAAATATACATGTAGATGGAGACAACTGGATCATGGAAGTGAAATCTGACTTGTTACGCCACCCAAACCACCGGGATCCCTCACCTCAGCTGCTGCAACGCTCTACCAGCAGGTCCCCAGCACACAAGTGAAACCCAAACAGATGGTCCAGAACGCTGTTGGGTCTTTCATCGGCCGGAAAGGTCAGGCCCCTCCAGCTCCTCTTTGACCTCCACGGCTGCTTCAGACCGCCTGAATCCGGTTCATTTCACTAACGCTGCCTGCAGAGTGGCTTCTGCGTCTGCAGCGAATCAAAACAAGTCATACAGACTTTCGCTGCTTCATCTTCTTCCATCATGTCTAACTTACACTTTGTGTTTCTGGACCTCTTCTATCTGTGATCTGTACTTTGAGCAGATTTTGTACTTCATGCAAACACCAGGGTTTCTGACTTGGAGGTCACTTTGGATAAAACTACCTGTAGACCGCTTCAGCCCCTTTTCGTTTTGAATTTATGACACTTTCTTTGATTTAACTGCTTGTTGAAGGAAAGTCAGCGCCGCCTGGTTAACCCTTTCACCACTCCCATCCCTCCAAACAAACAAACAGCTCTACTCTCTAACGGCGTGCTGCTGCCATCTAGTGGAAATCATTGCACAAGACAATCACGTGTAACTAGTACGTTGGAATATTTCTTGCCTCTAGAGGGCGCTAATTTTATATTGTATCAAAGTTATTTGAGATGATGATTTAATTTAATGCGATCTGCTTTGTTCCACAAAAACACGAGCAAAATTAAACTTTCTCTAATCTTCTCTAATTTCTCTTAGTGACTCTTACTGGTACTTGAGTCTACTGAATTTATCTGATCGTATCTATTGTTCTTTTTTCTTTCTTTCTTGTTTAAACTTTAAATATTGCTTTGTATTTCTACTATGTGATGTTTTAATGTCTCTGTAAAGCAATTTGAATCACCTTGTTGAATTGTACTATACAAATAAACTTGCCTTTTTTTTAATTAATTTTCTTTTCATATTGCTTTGTATTTTCCATCACCCTCCTCTGGACTCCCCTTGTAGTGTTTGTTTCTTTGTTTTTCCTAAATAAACCCTTAAATGAGTGAACACATCAATACACGGAGGGGGAGTTCAGAGATTCAGAGAGATGTTTGTTTGTTTGGGATCATGGTTCTGCAGGACAGACGGACGTGACCTGTGTAGAACCAGAACAAACACATTTGGTGTTCTGCTTCCTTTCAAGGGTCCAGTTCTAGTTTTAACGCTAATCGAATGATGACATATTTCAATAATCAAACTGTGTCGGATCTCTAAACGATGTCTGCCCACAAAAACCACATGCACACTGTTTCCTGCACACAAACTGGTATTTAATGTGGACTGAGAATGTTTGCAACTCATATTATTCACAATATACCATATTTACACATTTTTACAATAGTTCAAGATTGATCCGATGAAGAGGAGAAGTAAAGGACGGTTAGAGAATTTAACATAAAACAAAACAGAATTCACAAAAGCATTCAGCCGTGTTTGATATACTTGTATTTGATTTAGTTTGAATTTATTCATACACAACTTTTTCAAGCTCGTCACAGCATTTCAACGAGGTCGAGGTCTCAACTTTGACTGGATTTTTGCAATTTCTTCATTTTCACTCATGCAGCTGCAGATTCTGTTTGTTTGTTTGGGATCATGGTTCTGAGTCTCAGCCTCAGTCCTTAACTGCAGGACAGACGGACACACATTGTCCATCTGTCAGTTAATACAAACCTTTGTCTTGACATGGAGCAGGTTGAAGTGGGTAGATTTAGGCTGTATTTTGTGTTTGCTGTGGTTATCTCTGTCTGATGTTAAAATTCCTCTTGTAAGCTTTTTTCTTCTCATTTGTAAAACCTTAGAGCTAAAAGAGTGAATCGTTTCTCTGTCGCATCCATGCAAAGTGCTGCAGACAAAGTCGTCCACGTTCAGCGCTCTTTACCCTTCTGTGTTTGACGTCCCGTGAAGAAACGTGCAGCCGTGACGAGTTCAGGCAGGGACTGAGGTGATGATTCATTCGTCCTCGCCTGCAGTCTGAGGAGCTCTAATTGGCTTCTTATTATCTTAATATGTCGGCCGTCTGCAGCCCACATCTCCACTCTGAGTGTGCCCCCCACCAACGCCCCCCAGGCCCACTCCGACGCAGTCTTAAATAAGGTGAGACGTCGCCTCGCCCTGGAAATGTGCTCCACCGCCGCCAGGATATCCTGCGTGACATCTGCACTGAAATTCTCCTCAAACTCCTTTTACTCCACTGGAAACAAAACACAATATAACAAAGGAAAACATGACGCAGAATCCAATTTATCTGTGTGTATGTTCCAAATCCAGGGCAGCCAGTGACACAGTTACTCATGCGTGTTGGTTATTGTCTGTCCCGTCTTTACCAGCCAGTAATGCTATGTTGCCTTTTACTTCAAGGCTCGATACTTTCAAGCCAAGATGTCAGCGAGTCTTGAAGTGATGTTCTATGTGACAAAGGATCTCCGTAGGACCGACTTCAAAGAGACGTCTCCATATCTTCACGCAACAGAATTCAGATGAAGAGAATATTTACACAGTCATGTACAAAAGTCCTTCATATTAGGCATATACAGCCTCGGCGGAACAACAACAAGCAGTACATTGTTTTATTGTTGTTGCTTTTTGTTTTTTACGACCATGCCATTATTTATTTAACAAAAAGGTAGCCAAAAACAAAATCATGGGTTCAGTGCCAGGTTCCTCTTACTGCTTTCATGGGATTTAAGAGGTAGGAAAATCCAGTGCTTCCAATCATCATCCCCCCTTGACATTGTGTGTGAACACAATGTCAAGGGGGAAAGACACAAGCAATGACATTAGAGAAGCAGTTGTTGCAGTTCATTCATCTGTAAAAATGTTTGTACTATGGACAATTTTTGAGAAAAATGATTCACACAACAAATTGCTAGTTTTCCTAGGAATGTAAAACTTATCTGAAAGCCCGATCAGACAAAAACAGAAGCTATATCTTAGTGCCTACATGCCTCAGTGGGGCTTCTAATCTAAGACAAGGCAGTTGGAAGAAGACTGAACAATAATGGTTTGCTTGGAAGTGTTCCCAGGAGAACATCTCTGTATAAAAGGAACACTGAAGCATGACTGAAGTTCACACAAAACTGAAGCGGGACAAACCACAAGACTGATGAGACCAAGAGAGACACATGTTACGCAGACATCGTCCTCGTAAGACCCTGAGCTCTGACCTGTGAGTAGGGGAGAGTTTTCAGTTGCTGCTCCTAAACGTTAGGAACCGTCTCCCTGTTTCTGTGAGGTCGGACAGAATTCTCAATGATTTTAAACTCATGTTTTTACACTGGTTTTTAACTCCAGATAACATGACCAGTAGGCCAGTCCTTGCTTGCGTTTTGTTTATTTTAGGGATGTTGCTTCTTTTTGTACCTTATCGTTTCATTTGTTGGAATTGCATTTACCTGTACAGCACTTACAGCCTTCACCTTGCAAAGATGAAGCTAAACTTTGTGGAAATAAGACTGAGGTCAGTGATCTCTGGAATCTGTCTGGGATTGGTGCCGTTTCTCTTCCTTAGATTTTATGTCAAAGACGAGCAACTACCTTGTACAACTTCTACTTCCACAGTGGCAGCTATTTCCACTTGGACATGAACTCCTCACACATCAGCGTTGGAGCGCTTAAAGCATTTTGACACGCGTTTCCTCTTGTAATAACACTACATTTGTGCTGCTGCCAGGTTTCACATGATCTTCTACTGTAACATCAGAAATGTGAGGGAAGAGTGTTTTCGTACGTCACAATGAGCCTCGGGAGTGTCAGACGTCTGCATCAGTGTAAATACAATGTTATGACTGCTTGTCCTTGTGAGATGCTGCCTCGCCTTCCCAGCAGCCTGCTGATCACAGAACATCACAGTGATGTTGAGCTGACTCCATCAAAAACAGCTGCAGGGACGGAAAAAAGCAAGACCACTGACAAAACACAACACTGTTTTTCAAAAAGACGACTGCCTGAGGTGAGCATGTAACTATACAAAGAAAAGCTTTGTCTGATTTATTCCTGCTCCTGTAGCCAGATGCATAAATGATGCGTTGACACAAAACCATCTTTATAAACTAATATTTACTGTATGGAGGAACAATGTGTGCACATTACGCTTTTAAACCTGACACGGTAAAGCGGTATTGGTGAAATAAGGCAGGGTGTTAAAGTGTGAATGCCTTAAATAATTACAGTTGTGCCTAAAAATGGACCCTGTCTTTTGGCCGGTTGCTGATTACATGAGGTAAGGTCACATATTGCATATATGTGCTTTTGTCACATTTGTTAATGCAGCAATTCCTTTTCCATGTGGTTGTTTGCCACAAAAGGATTTTACTGACGCAATGCCATCTGAGGGATCTGAGATCATGGTTTCAGGTTTAACCTTGTGTCCTTGCCTTTTACACGCTGACATTCTTTGAGGTTCCTTGAATCCATTCATCCATCCATCATCTATTTGCTTATTCCTTTAAAGGAGAACAGGGATCTGCTGGAGTCTATCCCAGCTGGATTTGAGCTTAAGGCTGGAGGTGGAGGATGGTCTCCAGTTCATCCCAGGACCACATACAGACACACAACTACACACACTCACACTAATGCTCCTAAGGGGAAATTCAGACTTACAAATCAACCTGACATACATGTTTTTTTGGACTGTGAGAGGAAGCTGGGGTACCTGGAGAAGACCAGTGCAAACGTGGGGAGAACATGCAAACTGCACACAGAAAGACTCCCGATGGGAGTCAAATGAGATGACTTATGTTATGTTATTGGCACTATACAAATAAACTGAACCAACTTGAGCAGATGTAATGATCTGTTAATGCTGAAATGACACTCAAAGCACTAGTTGCATGTCAGGCGTTGACAGGAAAGAGACTGTAAAAAGGCTGAAAACCATTCCTGCTTCCTGTCCAAGTGGACAGAAAACCGGAAAGTTCAGCAACTGAAGCGTGCAACTGGTCAGTGACAAGCCTGCGACATGTTTCTGACTGCAGAAATCCTTTATTTCAAAAGGGAGAAAACCATCATACATCTGACACAAGCAGTCACGGGTCGGGTCCACGGTACTCCTCGTCATGCTCCGTCAGGTCAACAAAAACTCTGCATCCCAACCTACTTAACGAGTCTCAATAGTATGGCACCGTTTTCAGGCTGAGTCCAGTGTTTTGTGGTGAGAGCTTTTACTATTTATAATTTAAAAAAACAACAACAAAGAACAGAGAAATCCGTCAATACAGGACCTTTGTGTTTTACAAACCGTGCTTTCAACGAGACACTCGATGGAAAACTATGTACATACCTGGATTAGCTTTTATATACAAATATTTTCTCACGCTGCACTGTGAGTCACATCAATCAAACATTTCTGCAGTAGAAAAAATGAAACGTGTAACATCCACGTGTGTACCACATCTCAACAAAAACAGTAACATTAACACTCATAATGGAATACTCTGAACAATGAAATCTCTTTTCAGCATCGTTTCTTGTTGGATAAATCTGCTCAGCATCACTCATTTTACGATTTACGAGAGACATTCATTACCGTGTCCTTCCTGTAGGGATCTCTGCAGAACATTTGGTTTTTCAGTGTTTGTCATTCTTCAACTGCTAAGTGTACTGCAACTTAATGAGCTGATGTAGATTTATTCCGTCATAAAGTTTAAATTCTTATAGGTGGGGATATTTTGACTCTGGCATATTTGTGCATCCAGAGTGTTTATTTAGGCTCTTACCTGCACCGACTGACACCTGACAGGAACTTCACAAGATTTTAGACTTGAGTTCAAATTTGCAAAAGGACAAACATTTTCCTTTCTCTTCTTCCACTTCATAAACAATCCATAACTTGCTGCTTGAGAATGAGCAACCATGTGGGTTAAACCTTCAACGCAGACAAAAATGTAAAAAATGGGAAAGAAAATCATCCAGAGATTCGAGACGATCAACAACCACAAGAAATCATTTCCATGGAGACGGATGAAAATGAAGACAGTAACTGTAAAGAAAAGACTGCTTCTAAAGCTTCAAATAGGAACCAAAACATCAGTTAGGGTCATTCGTTTTCGGGACACGTCTGCGTCTAGTGGTGTGTCTGGATTTAAAGTGCAGGATGTTTCCAACCATAACTTCCATATTCCAAACCTTCCCCTCCAAACATTTACAGATTAATCTCATTGTTGAAAACTGCTCAACAACAAAATCAAAGACCTGAAAGTTTACATTCTTGATGTGCATTTGCCCGTAATAAAAAGCACAGAACCACCCTGGAGACGGAGCATCTCTGTTTGGTGAGCATGAAGAACCCAGTCGTTCCGACCGGCCTGATACTGGTTCCGCTTCCTTTTTCATCTGAAAGAACAAAGGTGGAACTTTGTGTCTGTTAACCAGCGGCTTGTTTTCTTTGTCTATATTTAATTGTGACATATTTGGACTGTTTATCATAGTTTAACAGAGCTGAACGATAATTGACTGCTGTTTTTGTTTTTTTACATTTGGCTGACATAAAAAGGGGGCGGTTAGCGAAGCCGCCACTCGGCCGCTTCATTCCGGCTTTTACCGTCAAACGACAAATAAAACAGTTGGGGTTGTAAATCCTCTTTAATGATACGTTTTTGTTTTCCTTTCCTGGAAGCGTCTTTGTCTACGTCAGCGGGTTTGACATGATCCCACAGCCGTGCTGCCCGTTAGCCGCTGTAGCTTTAGCGGCCGGACGCCGATCATTCAACATCATTAAACCTCATTAAAGAGCGGCCACCAAGTTCCCTCGGAAAGGCTTTCAGCCCTTCACTCAAGCAATTCCACTTACATAAAACATATACCTGTTAATAATTGGTAATTAAGAGCAATTAAGTCATTAGCATATGCTAAACGCGTATCCTAATGACTCCTTAATTGTATTGTCGTCCAGATCCCAAAAACTACTCAGAAACCAGCTTCTGTTCCGGAAAATGAAAACTGGCAGTGGGATGAATGCGTCTCCCAGCTTCCGCCTGGTCTGTACGAGCCAGTGCTCTCGGTACTCGTTCGCCGGGAACCTTTATTCGCTGGTAGTTAGGTTTAGGAACTGGACTCGGGTTGGGTTGGTGATGGAGGAGGCCACGTAACACAAGCGTCATCAGAAACACGTGTGTACCAGAAAACTGGCGCTATTTTCAAAGAACACAGGTGTAATAGTCACGGATGACGTAGAAGACAGCTGCTTCATGCATTTATCTTGAGTAAACCTGATTGATGTGACACTTTTCATAAAAGATGGATCCGACGGCTGCATCCGAGTCAGGACTGGAGTCCTCGCTGAGACCAGAAAACTGGACCGATTCGCTTTGGTTCTGAGGTCTCTACACTGTCAAACAGCTGATTTCTAAAACACTGCTACGGGTTTGTAAAACTGTCAACAGATAACAGTAATAAATACAGCTGGGATCCCCAGAAATGTTACAAACCTTCCGGGCATCTTCGATCATCTGGAGCAGCTCAGCTTTCCGTCTCAAGAGTTAAGGCTTCATATTTGACACCAGGTTTAATTACAGGGACTTTGATCAAAAACTCCTTCTGCACTGTTCCGTTTATTGTTTTATTTGTCGTATTTTTCCCCTTTTTAATGAATTGGTTTCTACAAATATAAAGAGATCCATCCAGTATAACTGAATATTTCTTTTTCATTTGTGTGGAATCACGGAAAAGCCTGAACTAAACACTGGCTACAGAGTTTGACCTTTTTTCTTTTTTTACAGCCACCATATTAAACTGAGTGAAGTTTGAAACTCGCCCTGCTGGACGTTGCCTCATACGGGTACTAAACGTTATAAATATCGTCGCCTGGGGACGGATCCCACCCCACCTGAAAACACAAATATGGCGTAGGCAAAAAGAAAAACCTCCAACTCACGAACATCGTCGTGAGAGTCACGGCGAGTCTCCCGATTAAAGCAGAATCCCTGCCCATTTGGCGCGTTACCGTGACAACGGGCCATTTACCAGCTCGCCTTCGGCTTCCACAAATAATCTGGTTAACAGATAACCCCATTCATGTTTTCTGTACTTTCTCACGGTGCTTGAAATACAACAAAAGCATTAACTGATAATAGACGTGTAATATTTAAATACTGACCCAACCCTGATACTTCCCAATGTTACATTATTCTCTAAATTATATTTTGACATAAATCTGAAAGGAGAATTATAAATCTCGCCTCCACATGACTCACATTTATGTCTCTGCATAACTTAAATAAATGACCACTCTTCACTGCATCGTTGTAAACAATGAACTCATATGAAAATACAGCTGGAAATACTGTACAACAGAAAAACCTCCCCAAGTCCAAACGAAATACCTGAAAAAGAAAAAGACAGAAAACCACTTGGGTCCACAGCTGTGTTGGTTGTGGCTGCATGTGTATAAGGCTGCTCCAGTCACGGCGGCTTTCAGCTCTTCAGTGTCCTGCTGCATGACTGCTGTTGGTCACATGGTCAGAGGTAGAAGCTGGTGGTCGGCGGGTTGGTGAGTCCGGGTAAAGTCTCAGAGCCGGGCGTCGGGACGGTGGGCAGGGTCAGCCCATTCCCATTGGGCAGAGCGCCCCCTCCTGGGTAAGGAGAGTCCAGGATGCAGTCGTTCTCCGTCTGCAAGAGGTCAACAGAAACAGTGAACGCCGGAACATTCAGCCATGGTTTTACCTTTGATGGACAGCTGCGCTGTCACCGGCTTCACTAAGAGTCGCGACATCCCTGAGATCCGGTAGCTCATTGGCTACTGAATGACTCAGCGACTCACGTCCACGTCAGAAGGACACTAAAAAAATAGCCTGTTGCCATCATGAAGAACCAGCAAGCAGAGGTAAGTTGCTGGCATCCGTTTGTCGATACCAACAACTTACCTCCGTCACCGTCGGTGTAAGGCGCCGAGTCAGCAGCAAATGAGCTACTTGATCTCTGCTATGTCCCGCCTCCCTGATAGAGTGACGTAGCGCCGATTTGACTCGTGTCAGAATTGCAACCACCAAAAATGAAAAGCATAAGAAGCAAGAAAAGTGTAACAGAGAAAGATGATTACACTGTCGGTTGGAGGTTTCGATTTCTTGCCATGCAGAGTCTGCATTTTAGGTCTTGATTCTCAGATTCAGAATTTTCCACTCTGGATTTTGGATTTCGAGTCTCGGATTTTGGACCTTGATTTGCAAAACATTTGGCATTGAATCAACGGCCTCCTCTGCCGTTACCATCACCGATATGAAGGCTCTGAGGTTGTTGTCACCAGACGTCATCTTTCCTGCATGTTTACTTAAACCTGACTCTGGTAAGTTTTAACAGGAGTTTAATAATCATTATTAAATATTTAACTTGTGTTCATTCATTGTAAAGTGATTATATATTACAGAAACTCAGATCTCTATAGCATCCATCAGCTGATGACTAAAATCCGTTTACTCATCAGCGCTGGAATAAATTCTCAGTGACGCATAAACACACAAGAGTCGTGAAACTACACAAGAGGTTCTGATCGTGTACATCCCGGACTCAGCCCCGTCTCTGCCTGACACGGGTTGTTTTGCAGCACATGTGCTCTGTGTGGCAAATGTCATGGCTGTCTGCTCATAAAAGTACGAAACGTCACGTATTAAATGTTGGCAGATGACCTGCTGCGAGCCACAGTCAGAAACTTCATGTTAATCAGTAGACGGAAAAGGTCAGGGAGGGAAATTACTATGATTCATCCTCTTTATGCCCTCGTGGGGGGAATTTGTTTTTTTTTTCAGGTTCACAAAAAACAAGTCACTAAGATTCATCCTCATGTTTGCTGTTTCTTATCAATCAACACTGAACCTCCAACGGGTCGACAACGTTCCCCAGCCAGGATGAACTGTAATACCCACAACACAACGCAGGGTGACTTTTCCAACAATAATTTCAATTTCCACTGTTCTTACTGAACATACGACAGTGCCGGAAGCAAAAGTAGGTGAACCGTTCTTTAGTAGCAGTTACTTCGAGCATGTGCTTCCAGTATCTCTGGATCCACCTGGACAAATCTGAGAAGGAAGTTCTGACCATCCATCTCACAAAACTACTCCAGCTCAGACACAGTTGGAAGATGTCTGGTGTGAACGGCTCTCTCGGGCTCATTCCACAGCTTCTCTGAGGTCAAGGTCTGGTCCTGGACTGAGCCACCCCAGAAGGCCTGAACTTATTCTGTGGTGGATTAACCTCCAAGTTTAGTCTAACTATCCTGCTGCATCACCCAAGTTCTACCAAGCTTCAGGTGATGGACGGGAATCCTGATGTTACCCTGTAGGGAATTGTGATTTTTTTCCCTTGATCATGGAAAAAGGTTCTGCGTCACCAAGGCAAGCACAAATCACGATGCTCCCTCCACCGTGCTTCAACACTGGGATGATGTCTTGCCGCAGGTAATCTGCGACATTCTGGAAACAACCATGTTTTCAGCAGCGATGCCGTTTGCCAAAGTGCTCTTTAGCCTTTTAGCCTCCCATGTTTTTCCATGTCCATGTTTTTATCATGGTGTGTTCAATGGCATTCAGGATGTACGGCCGAGTCATTAACAGAAATGTTCGCCAGTTCCAGTGAGCTGTTACAAGACTTTAAATCTGCTTTCCTGTGTCTTTTTATGTTTTGACCGGATCATGGAGCGCATAAGCAAACTGTAATGGGATCAACTATACATCCGTGTCTGCAGAGCCTGTCTGCGTGCGCTTGCATAAACAAGCGTAATTCCTGGTTTTACCCTTTGGTCCCTCCAGACATTAAAACGTGGTCTCTAGTCAACAAGAGTGGTCCTACCAGAGGCGCAGAAGTTACCGTCCACTCTGCTCCACAAGACTCTACTCAGTCTATTTTGGTCGCTGCCAGACAGCTTTAATTTACACGCCGTGCATCAAGCTGCTGCGGGGAGCAGCATGGATAATGCATCAACGCATCACAGCGTTCCAGGGCAGATTTCAGCCATGCACAAGGTTAGGTTCGTTTTAGTCCAAAAGCACATTTTATTTGGCTCTACCCCAAATAAACATAAATAAATAAAGATAACAGAGGAAAGGAAGACATGGTGACAATTACGTCTTTGAACAAACAGATTATCATGTGATTCTCATGTGATCAAAACACATTTGGGTAAACTGCTGATGGGACTTGAGGAAAGCTGAAGGCGGAGTAAAACGGTGGTGCTCCTGTCCCGGTGGGACCGGAGGGTGCATGACAACAGTGCTCTGCAGACCATAGGGCAGGTTTTAACTTTAACACATTGACACCATGTCTGCGTTGCGGTGACCTCACCTTAATGTGACTGGACTCATACTGGTCCAGCTGCAGGCAGGGCTTGCTCACTCCAAGGATCTGCTCCAGGGAGGAGTCGGGGGGAGGGCACTGCGACAGGCCGGACACAACCTGAGCAAAGGGGATTGGGATCTGCTCCTGCTGCTGCTGCTTGTGGTCCATCTCCTGGACAGCGTAGTCCAAACTGTGAATATCAGGCATGCCGTAATCCGTGCAGGACTCCAGAGACGTGTTTATGATGGGTTTTTGGCCGTTGCCGAGGCAGTCCAGACTGTCGCTGAATCCAAAATCCTTCCACTGTGATTTTCCTGCAGAGCGCTCCGAGTTAGAGATGCCACACAGACCGTTCAGAGTGGCTGCCTTCTGTCTGCCATGGTGCTGCTGAGAAGGCTGCTGCTTCTGCTGTTGCTGAAGGTGTTGGTGATGCATTGGCTGCTGGTGCAGCTCGCCGTTCAACTCGGTGTTGTTGAAAACGACCTGTTGGGTATTCAAGTGTTCTAACTGTATCCCTGCACTGGTTAAAATGTCATGAGCTGTCCACTGTCCACTGGGGACGGACAGATTTTGCCCGAGCGGCCCTCCTTCAGCTATTGTGTTGGTCACATGGTCATTTTGCCGGCTCCAATCCTGCACTACTTTACCTGATCGCATGTTGAGGTGCTGCTGCATCTGCTGCGACAGATGCACAATGGGACCCTGCCCAACTACAGCAGGCTTGGAATTACTGTCAGGTGGTGAGGACGTTGTGGAGGTCACCTCTGTGGTGCGAGGAGAGACCTGTCCTCCAGGTTCTGCAGAATCAGTCTTTCCTTCTATGGAGTCGTAAATGTATGAGAGGATTTCGTCATTTGTCAGCAGGTCATCCAGAGTGGGTATGCGTTCAGGGTCCATCTCCACTCTGATCATCCGCTCATCAAGCAGCAGCAGCTCCAGGTCTTCAGCACTTAGCCCCAGCCCCTCCAGCGCTCCGAACAGCTCGCCGTTTGAACAGCCCCCCTCTGCTGCAGCAACATCTGGCTGTCCCTCCAGGGAGAGCGAGTCCAGAGTGGCCAACAGCGGGTCGAAGCTGGTTCCCGGCTGCGTGATGCCCAGACCTACCACACTCTGAGATGGCTCGCTCCAACTCTTGCAGTGTCTGGAAGGTTCAGAGCCAGAGAAGTCCATCGGCTCTCCAAAGAAGCTGCTGTGGAAGGACATTTTGGGTTCCACAGCTGGCTGGCAAACATACACCGACTCATCCTGACTCATGAGTACCCCCAGCAGAGAGTGCGGATGGAGACCGTCTGCCGCCAGGCCATCGGTGCGGCTCCTCTTTGACTTGGTGTTTTTCTCCTGGCTTCCATCCTTAAAGCCTGCAATGGGATGGTTGGACTGGTAGAGCAAGGCCTCACCTGTGGCGTAGGTGAAGGGGAGGTGCAAGGAGCGCTTACGCAAGTGCTCTCCACCTTCTTCATCCCTGTCAAATAAGAAAACAAGTTTATAATCAACATGTTTATGCTTCAGTTCACGTTGAAGGTGCTTTTGGTTTTTATCCTCTTTTCCATAACCACGCGGCGGGACCAGTATATCGTTCGTGCGTAGCCCAACATACACAGACAGTAACGTACAACAGGGGTCTCTGGGTGGCGATGATGTAATCCGGTTTGCCACTCTTGTACACCAGCCGGGCATTGGCCTGGACCCACTTCCAGCGATTGTCCTTGGTGAGGAGCCTGAAGACCGTCAGCCCGCTCTCTCCGGTCTTCATCACTTAACACACAAACAGTCACAAAGACTGAAAAATCAACAGAAACCCACAAACTCCAAAGCTGTGCAGAGTTCTGCTTTTCTGTGCTTCCACACAGCTTTAAAAGGTGGTCTGCAACAAATCACTCTTTTGACTAAATATTTGTTATCCTGAGCCTCTCTTTGCTTCCCTGCTGCACGCGTGCTCATGTTCTTCTTCATTGAGGGCTTCAGTCGGTCTCTGTAGCAGATGGTTGAAGCCACACTGCCCCCTGCACCCACAGTACTGAAATGCAGCTGTAAAGGACACACTGAGCTGACTTGTGCATGTCTGTCACGTTTATGTGGTTTTCACTTTCACCAAAGAACAGAAATTGCTGACAGGCCTCTGGATGAAAACCAGAGGCTCAATGTATTTGTAATTCCTCAGCACAAGATTGCTGAGTGAAACTAGAGGCGTTTGGCTCAGCGAAAGCTTGTGTTTTGCTTCTGTTGGTGGGATTCTTCATAGCTCAGGGGGGTATGACAGAACGAAGGTGACATCAGTTACGTCAGAGTAAATAGATTAAGTAAACGCAGCACAAACACTAAACCTGTAGATATTCATTACTATGGCAACAGCCTCTGAACCGAACCTGATAGGGCTTTTGTTCAGTTTAGGTTAAATGTTTTAACCACCAAAATAATATTCTCTTTCAAGGATCAACACAAAAATTAAACAGATGCAGAAATGACCTGAATCCTTTACACCACAAGAGGGTGATAAGACCACAGACTTATGTGTTCACCTCACAATGATTTGTTTTTCATAAAGTGATCCAATTTCTTAATCTTTAATTCGTTAAAACAACATTCTGCAAGTGTCACGCAGTGCAGCTGCCCTACGCAAACATTGTCCTGCGTTCTTTTTTACACCGTCTAGGTGACGCAGGTTCAGGGTTTATCTTGGGGGTTTTTAAGCTCTGCTCCAGACTACCCCCCTGGAGTCCCGCAGGGCGGCGCACTTCTAATGCTCGCCGTTACTTTCTTGCCATCTCATGATGATTAAACGACAGTGACCCCTGAACTGCCGACAGCTGTCAGTCACATATACGACCTCTGTCGTTCTGTGTTGCTGGTGCCGTTTGGATCATCTCTGATGCTTTGCCCATGCGGTGGATTTACGGGACATATCCTTTCCTCTGGCGGCTCTGCAGCTTTTCTCAATCTGCTCACTAATCCAGCAGGATTACTTGTGAATGCTGTCTGTACTGTCTGACCCTGCCGGAGCGGACCCTGCAGTTTTTATTGAAAGGATGAAGGTTACAACAGCAGTGTGCTGAGTCTCAGTCTGGCTGGTGGGAGACTCCATTTGTATCCTTCTTATGGGATTAATTTTATTTATAATTATTTCTTATTATTTTTATTTTAGTATTCTAAGTTTTTTTTTATGGGACAATTAAAATGTTTTAATGCTATTTTCACTTTTTGCTGTAGAATAAATAAAACCTAACTCTCAAAACTTTAGTACGCTGACGTAAGGTTTTAGTACCAACCCCCCTCTGTTAGACTGTGGAAAAAAGGGTGGAGTTTTCAGACCCCGCCCCCTCAAACCAGCTGCTGAAGCACGGTTTGTCTGAAGTAGAAAGTTGACATGAAAGAAAAGGACTGAGGTGTTAGGAACATCTGCAGCCAGTGGTCAGTTTTTACTTTGGTGAACACTTACTTCTAACATGGTTCTCTGCACAGTACAACATATCTGCTGCATGGATGAACTGGTATCCTGATCCTCGTACCCTGAGCTCCGCCTCAGTGTAACCCAGAACGATCTTCCCTCTGAACACAAGGCCAAATTTATTTATGAGAAAATAAAAAAATGTACCAAAAACAAGAACTACGGTATTCTACAACTGACATTTACAGGTATGAGGCAGCTAACTGAAAGTACTGAGCATAGTCATTACTTTGCGTCACAGGCCATGGGCGTGAAGTCGAGCTTGTGCTTGGTCCTAAAGATCATGTTCTTGGTCCTGATCTCCAGGATTGATGGTGGCTGAAGGGGAGTAGCGATAGCAAAAAGGGCCAGCTGCGGCGGGGCTTTCCCGCCGTTCTCCTGCTGCTGGTTCTTACCATGCAGAAACTTGAGCCGGCCCTGGATGTTCAACGCCTGCAGGGGCACAAAAACACATTTCAGCTGCTTGTTTCTCTTATTCATGTTCATCTCTGAGAAACGTCCAGTTATGACTCCACCCAGTCAAACCATTGTACTGTATTTATGTAAATCTCTGGCCCCCAGTGAAGTCGGTCGCCTTCTTCTTCTGATAGTCTGTTATCTGTATGCTTCACGCATTACCACTGTCTGGGAACCAAATGCAATACTTTCTCACAGGGCAAATGGTCTCAGAGATGGAAAAAGTACTCGATTGAAAATGTGATGTCATAAGGTAACATTGCCTTCATAAGAACAAAAGAGAACAGCTGTGTTGTTTGTGTAAACTGCAGAAAAGGCGGCGGTGGCGAGCAGTGGCGAGCAGTGGCTGGATGCAGAAAAGATGCCGTTTCATGTGGAAGCAGTGTGCTTACAAAGGAAGATTGTCCTTCTTTTCTCCAGACTTATAATCCACACATATGCATGGTTTTCAGTGATTGTGGAACTGTACTCATGTATGCCAGATCAATTTGCTCCCATGTTTAACCATGAATTGATATGAACCTTCTTGCTTGCCACCGATATACCTGAGCAGTGAAATCAGTCCTGACTTACAAATGAATTCAAGCCCACTCCTCTACATATTTCAGAGGAGTCTATTGAAGCCTGGATGTGTCATGCCTGCAGGGACCGTTCAGATGTCGCCCCCTGCTGGAGCCGCGGGGACTCAAAACACCCACTCTCTGTTTGTTGGACCCCCTACCCTCCCACTGGGATGCGGTTCGGCCCCACAGCTCTTTTTGGGGGTTGACCTAGGACACGTCACACTTTCTCTGTATCTGGAAAAACAAGTCATTTTCAAGCCCCCCAACCACACACAACCCACCCTGGTAAGTACCCATCGATTACTGTGAGCATGTGTCTGACTGGTTAACTTGTATTTATCTTATTAGTATAATTACTACTTCACACTAGCTCTATTAAATGCTGTTACTGAATGACTTTCTATTTACATCAGCTGCTGCTGGAGTCCTCACGTTTGATGAAAATCATGTTTTTCATATTTATAAATCACAGATGCCAAACTCTATCCAACTACTATGTACCAGTTGTACTTTAGAGAAGTTCAGCCAATTCAGGCATTTGTAACTCCTAGACTAGATTACTGTAATGTTTTATTAGCAGGGTGTCCATGTAATTCTCTGAAAATCCTCCAGTTGATCAAAGATGCAAAATGCCGTCTCCCTTTTTTCTTCCTCAACCCAGATGGCTTTCAGCAGGAGGGTCCCCCCTTATGATCCAGGTCCTGATCAAGGTTTTTCTTCCCTCCTAAAGGGCAGTTTTTCCTGCCACTGTTTGGCTTTGAGGTTTTTCTTCCACAAGGGGAGTTTTTACCTGCCGTGTTTATGTAATAATTGCTTGGTCGTCATGTTCTGGATCTCTAAAAAGCACCAGCAGACAATTTGTATTATAATAGAAGCTATATAAATAAAACTGAATTGAAGAAAATACAGATTTTTTCAAAATGTAGTACCCAGTAAGTAGTACCCAGCAGATTTGCAAAAAATATACGGATGATGCGCCACTCCGAGGAAAACTTTACCCAATGCAACACACCAGCGCCGCCGTCATGTGGCCAGGAAATCACCTGTACAGCGGCGTATAACCTGTAAGCGATGACTGTCGGACGAGTGTGCAAATGCTCATCGACTTTCAGGTGTCTGGAAAAAGAGGCGTTCAGTCATAGTTTCCAAAATGCTAAATGAGGCCAAAATGTGGAGTTGGAGCCATTTTTAGGTATAAATTGATTATTTTTAGGAAATAAAATCTTAAAAGATTAGGTTTAAAAGGTTGAATCCCTGAAAAAGTCCCGCTGAAGGTGGGATGCTATACTGTGGACTCCACATGCCCCTTCCCAGCTGTCCCAGGTCTGAAGGTTCTGGTTCTTCAGCTGAAAACCTACCAGGAAGCCGGAGGAGTTGTCCAGGAGGCAGCGGAAGCGGCACACAAAGCTCCTCTCCAGGAAGGACGAGTTCTCGGGGGGAAGCTGCTCCGGACAGTACGTAACGAACAATGAACCGCCGTCAGGTTCTGCGTCTGTGGTCACAAAAACAGCAACCAGTCCTTTAAAGTCCACTCTTTGTAAACCCAGCGAACTCCCAAATCCATTCTAGTTTTACGCCTCTGGACTGATTTCTGCTCATTTTCATGCAACATTATCACGTGTTCTCTCCAAACTGCATAAAAAGGTCTGGAGCGCTGAACTAGGGGTCACTGTCGTGGGTTAATTGTGTTAGGACTGTGGGTCTTAGTTCAAACTCTCAACCAACACAGCACACATAAGCATCTTAAAGCCCAAATACAGATCCCGGACCACTTCACCTCATAAGCCACAGTGAAGATTACAGGGTCATGTGATTTGACCCAAGGCTAGTCTGACAGCTTAATACGGCGTGCTTAACCACCTCGTATCAGTGTCTGTCTGGCTGTGTGCTGCAACTTTGGCTGAACTGTGGCTTGTCCAGAAATGCAGAGACTGGTTTCAATAAACTTCAAGACTCTGCACCTCGGTCTGGAGGGTTCCACTCGTATGCAGGCGTCGTTAAGCCTTCGCACATTACGGGAGAGTGAGTACCTTGAGGGGAGTCCTGTGAGATGGCAGATGCTTCAGTCGGAGAAGGATTCAAGGCCCAGTGCAAGTTTCTGCTGAGCTCCTGCTGGTCCTCCGTGTGGACCAGTTCATACACACTCTGGTGCATGACGTCAGTCTGTGGAAAAGCAAACAGAGCGGGAATTAGCTGAGGCGGCGATGAAAAAGTGTCCAATCCTCCATAAACACATGAACACATCAGGCTGCACACCATTTTTCAGTCTGTCAGATGCCTAAAACATTGTGTTATATTTTACAGAAGAACATTTTATAAACTTTCTTGAGCCTCTTTCTTCATGTCTCACTTTTGTCAGTCGTAAAAACAGCTCAGAGGTGGGCTACTTCGTCCCGTCACCCTCCACCAGCCACACAAACGGTTTTACTCCCTGTACGTCCTGCATGCATGGTCTCAACCGTCTGAATAATAACTTCAGCCACAAGTGAATGTACACACATCTGTAATTAGTAATGTACATAAGCAACCCTGTTCCTGCTCCAGTCTGTATGACACGGCAAAGCAAACATCAGCAGAGAAGAATTTCAGAGTAAAGTCAGTCTGTCAGGATTCCCTCTGTGGGCATTAGGGAGCGCCGCACATCTTCAGGCTTGATTTCTAATCCACAACATAAAATTATAATGCATTTAGTGAGGAGCATGTTCAAAGCAACATAGATATCCTCTCTGTCTTTGAGATTAGCTGAGAACTTTCCTTTTTGGTAAAGATTTGGCTCAGATTGCCCTGAACAGTCCTTTAGTTATGCTGTTACAGACCTAGATGATCCGCCACGATGCACTACGCAGTTCTCTCACTCCACTCTGTTTGAGATCCATGAATATAGATGCCATGCTGCCATTAACACTGTGTTTTTCACCACGTTTTTCACCAGGGGTCTTCATGAATTGGGTTTGCTTCCCACAGGTGCCTTTAGATTGGTGTTTGGGGAGTTTGTAGGCCAGGTAAGCAGCTGAAACACCACATCATGTACTTTGAGGAGGAATCTACTGGTGGGGTTGTGGCCAAACTTAATAGACCGTACAAGTCTCCCTGGTAAGTTCGATGCAGGGGTACTGGATGGTGCGGGAGGAATAAAAGAAAGTTCTGTTGATGGTTGAACCTCAGTTTCAGGTGGAACCATGTGGGTTCCCCAATGTGAAACAGTGATTCAGCTCTGTACCCTCGTTAGGCTCCAGGAGGGGGCAAAGGAGTTTACACAGTCCACATAGTTGGGGGGTTGGGTGGGATGACGGTCCTCTTAGGTCCTTATACAAGCAGGTTGAGAGTTTTTTTTATTGTCAGTAATAATCTAATCCATTTCCATGGGAGTGGGACTCCCCGATGCCCTTTTACACAGAACTTCTATGGACAGAATGTCCAGGGTGCAGCCAAGCGGCGGAGGAGGTCCTGTTTGGTGGGCAAATTATTCCATCACTGCTTTTTCTGGACGTCCTGTTTTCCTCATCAAGCTGTGATCTTCAGCTCGCACATGAGCGGTTTGCTGCCAAGTGAAGAAGAGGTGGTGAAAAATCAGCACATCCAACTCTAAGTTTGGGAATGAGGTGTTACTTCAACTGGGGGCGTTTACGTATTTGGGGTCTTGTTCACCTGGGAGGGAAGAAAGTGGGAGATCAACGAGTAGATTGGTGAGGCTTCTGTTCTGAGAGAACCCAGTTGAGTTGGTTCAAGTATTTGGTCGTGAATGCCTCCTGGATGGGAGTTGTTTTGAGCGTGTCCAGGAGGGAGGAGGCTCTGGGGCTGATCCAGAACATACCCAGACACACCTCTCAGCTGCCTCAGAAACGCCTCCTTCCTCTGGAAGAGGTGGAGGAGGTAGCCATGTGTAGGGAGGTCAGGCATTCTTTGCTTCTGCAGCACTCACGACCCAAATTTGGGGAAGTAGAAGTTAACAGATGGATGGAGGAATCGAAAGGAATTTTTACGAAATTGACTGAATTGGTCTTTATTTACATATTTACTGATAACAAACTTTGAAGAGTCAGTTTTTCTGTAAAGTGCCGAACCTCCACATCCTGCAATGTGTCAATGTGCCCTCGAGCAAGGAAGTGAATCCCTCATGGCCCCTCATCTAGATACTATTGTGGAAACAAACAAACTGTATATAACATGATATAACCTAATGTGAATAAGAAATAATCTTGACAGGATTTTACAAATAACATAACATAACATTCAGTACTGGACGTATTTGAATGCAAGTCTTGTTCCTCATGGCTGATGAGGGCTAGTGTTATGAGCTGCAGAGGTGGAAGTATCACAGCCACAGCAGTATCGTGCAGAGCTTGTCACACAGGACCAGACAGGCTCCAACCTGAAGAGAAAACACTGTACACAGGAGCTTCGCTCAGTCACAGTTGGAGCTTTGATACAGCCTTGTGTTGCTCCCTGCAGGATGCTGCTGCAACTGCTGCTTTTTTACAAAAGGCCAAGCTATAAATAGGTGAGGTCTTGTTGTAGTTTTCTCAGACAAGGGTGTTACAAGAGACCCCTGAGCTGATCCCGCCACATGTTGCACGCGAGCCATCCATCTAGATTCAAGAGCCTGTAGATGTTTTCTGTGCCTCTGAGGCGGACACAATCCTACTTTTAACTTTAAATCTCAAAAAATGAACCTGCTTTCATGAGAAATCCATAGATTATCGAGCAGATTAATAGCTGGAGGGGGGGATGTAGGAAAAGCAGAATGGTACTGATACCTGATGGAAGCCCAAGTAGTCCTGGATGGTGTGGGAGGAGTAAAAGATGGTCCCGTTGGCAGTGATAACCAGGACAAAGCCGTTGAGAGCCTGCAAGACAAAGACACAACTGCAAACTCACTGTTAACATTTAATGATCAACATGATCCTGCTGCCTCTGATTAATTGTTCAGGAGGAACTCTCCGTTGCATGGTCTTTACTCATGAAAGACAATAATCTTCATTGATCAGCTTCCAACTTTCTCATTTAGCACTTGAAAGATCAGCCTTGCAGACTGGAGTCATGTCACGGAGCCCAAAATAATCCCATATAAACAATCTCAAATAAACGATCCCAGATAAATAATCCCATACAAACAATCTCAGATAAATGATCCCAGATAAATAATCCCATATAAACAATCTCAAATAAATGATCCCAGATAAATAATCCCATACAAACAATCTCAGAAAAACGATCCCAGATAAAGGATCCCACATAAATGATCCCAGACAAATAATCCCATATAAATGATCCCAGATAAACGACCCCAGATAAATGATCCCATATAAACAATCTCAGATAAACGATCCCGGATAAATATTCCCATACAAACAATCTCAAATAAACGATCCCAGATAAATGATCCCAGATAAATAATCCCATATAAACAATCTCAGATAAACGATCCCAGATTAACAATCCCAGATAAATAATCCCTGACAAATGATCCCATACAAACAATCTCAAATAAACAATCCCAGATTAACGATCCCAGATAAACGATCCCAGATAAATGATCCCATACAAACAATCTCAAATAAACAATCCCAGATTAACGATCCCAGATTAACGATCCCAGATAAACGATCCCTGACAAATGATCCCAGATAAATAATCCCATACAAACAATCTCAAATAAACAATCCCAGATAAACGATCCCAGATAATAATCCCATATAAACAATCTCAGATAAACGATCCCAGATAAATAATCCCAGATAAATAATCCCAGATAAATGATCCCTGACAAATGATCCCAGATAAACGATCCCATATAAACAATCTCAGACAAATGAGCCCAGATAAACGATCCCAGATAAATTATTGCAGATAATTGATTCTGATAAACAATAGTAGATAAAAGATCTCTGATAAATGATCCAGCATAAATGAGAAGGGTTTTGATAGAGAGGGCCCCGACAATGAAAAGAAAAGCCTGGTTAAATCAACATGCAGAACTCAGGGATCCACTGCGCGGCGCCTTAAAGGGAACAAACAAAAGGAGCTGCTTTTGACTGGCAACGCCGTCTTTCTGCATTGAAACGGCTTCTCAAACATGTTTTATACTTCTTTGCTCTGTTCAGCTGACAGCGTTGCTGGCTGGGGTCACGTCTCCTGTCAATCAGCCAGCAGCTGCAGCTTGCTGAGGTCTTCAAGGTCCATCTTCTAACTGCAGACTCATTAACATTGTTTAGGCCTGTGCAGATGTTGGACGTACAAATTATGAGGTGATTTCTGATCCTCCTCAACTTTTGACTCAAGATGAGAAAGTGACATAATTTCCACTGTTTAAATATCTTTCCTATTTTATGTTTATTTGGATTTTTACCTATATTGCTTGCATTGTGTTTATTGTCTTTTATCACTAAGAAATTACAAAAACAAACAAACTGGGAAATTTTAAATTATGGAATAAAGTAAGGCTGAAATGTTGCAGAAACAACCGAATGTCCCTGTTCAGACCCGGTTTTCAAACGCGTCAGGACTGATTTGATCACATAGTGTGTATCCAGCACACTGCCTGTGTGAGCTGGCAGCGGTCTGGTAAATTACTTTTTGGATCAGCAGAAGGAGGTCAGACAGAAAAAGAAACTTGGAGACTAGGAGCCTCTCAAGTGAAGTGGAGCGACCTCATCTTTCCTCCTCAAAGAGGAGCAGCTGCTCCAGCGTTTCCAGCTCACTAAACGAACACCCTCAATCTCAGAGTCGCAGCAGTCCTCACAGATCCACCAACACTGGTTTAGGAGCGGTCTACGGGGGCAGAGCGGCTGACGCTGCACATGTTGTTCTCTTAGATAAAAACACCAGTGGGTCGCTGCGGTTATCTGCCACACAAACATACACAAGCGTCAGACAGGCGGGGAGGAGGACGGGCAGAGCTCGGCTCTGCAACTGCTGCAAGCTGAGAATGAGTGGGAACGAGGCCACGCCTCCTAATGCCACGCGGCCCGCTCGTGCACTCAACACCCTCCCAGCTGAAGATGATTCGGTCTCCAGCAGGAGAGAAAAAGACGCAGCCGGCTGCAAAGTTTCGATTAAAACGAGGTCTTAATGAGAACACTTTGTTTCCGGTTATTGCCAACATTAACTGAAAGACGTACGAGTGAGAGGTTCTGCCAGGTTTGCTCCATTTTCTCAGCCTGAATAATTGATGTGCCCACAGCTCCTCTATAATTTACAATCATCCAACGCGAAGAAGAGTTGGTTCAGCCGGGAATCTGCTAGCTGTCCGTCAGAGGAAGAGGAAGGCCAATGCTACCTCCAAATTAGCGTTCATTCCTCCTTGTGGGCACGCAGAGGACATAGGTGACAAAAATGAAACCCTCCTGCTACGCTTTGGGAATGGGAGGCAGCCCGGTCCTTCTCCTGGAATGCAGTGTGATGCACATTGGAGGGAACTGGACTGGAAAATCGTTGACTGCAACAAAACCCAAAAAGATCTGGCAGCCAGTGAGCGTGCTCTTTACCGCTCGCCCCCAAAAACCCGGATGACCTGGGAGGCTTTTATCCACCGTTAGAAGTGAAACGGGAATCAGGTTGACAGAGACGGACATGTTCAGACAGCTGGACGTCGCTGTCACTTTATCTACACCAAACACGCTGACAATCAAACGCTGAGCCTGACTGATGAGCTGCTCCGTCCACAATCATGGCATTAATGTGCAGCTGGAGCAGCCGGCCAAAAGACTTATCTGGAGGGATTTTCTCCCACTCAGCTGGAAGAGCATTAGCGAGGTCCCGCCAGATGTAGGTGGAGAGTCCTGAGAGTTGGGGTTAAACATCTGCCGTGAAACATCAAAATTAAAGGTCAGCCAGGCCTTCTTTTTCTGAAGCGCTGTTCACTATATCATCTGAAATTCTAGTTACATGCCATATTAAACAGTTGTTTAAATAGTCCTTAATCACCTGTGGTGGTGCCACACCATCCAATTATTGGTGATTGCACCAACGGCCTTTGGAGGTGTGGCTTCAGAAGCACGCCTGAAAGACGGAGGCTACTGTTTTTGTGTTGGTGTTTTTTACAGCGTTGCAAACCCAACCTTTATGACAGGATGCAGTATGTGTCCAGACGGTACACGTAGATGTAGGAGACTCATTCAGCATCATCAAGACGTAACTTTTCCAGAGAGAAAACTTCTCGTTGCAGTTGACGCATCTACAGAAGTCTACATGATAAAGGACTCAAGAATGTCAACGGACTAAAGACATGCATCTATCAAGGCGCCAGCAGCCTGTAGTCACCAACAGTGTACAATTAAAATCATAATATCATAACAGATACTGTGGCTGAGTGTGCTCCAGCCAGAACCACGGCCTTGTTTGCTCTTCCTCTCTGCAACATGGTGACACTCAGGAAAAAGAGCTTCAAAAGCACTATTTAGACAACCTGAGTGATGTCACCGGGGGTGGGGGAGTGGTCCAGCTCTTCTTATGCAGTCCACACCGTAACCGTATTAACAGTAAAGTGAAGTGTTCAGCCTTCAATCGATCATGGAAACTTTTGCGAGGTTTGTCAGTGACTGACCTGTAGCAGGAGTTCACCCTCCGGGATCTTGCCGTCTGCCGCTGCTGTCTCGAGGTCATCGTCGCTCACGCCGACTGCAGTTGCTCCATTTTGATTGTTGAGTGCAACTGCAAAAACACACACACAGAAAGGCAGGTATGTTTCAGTCATGTGATGAAGTGTGTAAAGCATCGGACTACTGGACAGCTGAGGGTGCTGCAGACTTTCATGCACACATTCATGCCTGTAATGAAGATGTGGAACCGTCATCAGTACAATGCTTTAATTATTCATTTCAAGTAATGTGGTTTTCTTTTCTGTGTGCACAGAGCTGTGTCACTGCATCTCTTAAAATGTTGGACAAAACTCCCTTCAGTGTCTGTGGAGGATCACGGAGCACAAAGGACACAGATCACCGATCAGCTGAACCTTTCCAGCTATTTTTACTCATAATGCAGCTTTTGGTTGGAAGTGCCAACATTGTTACTTCCAGCTGAAGCCGAACCGGAAGTAGGAAAAGGTGCAGTTCATTGACTGACCACTGAGGGGCTGGCCTCGAAGGCCGAGTCAAGCTCCACCCCACCACCCCCATTCGTCACATTCATGACAACTGTTCATAGGAAAATAAAGAAGCAAATGCAAGTCTAATAAGTGGCATGAAATTCTTATGAACGACCGGCACAGACGATGTTTAGCTTTCGTCAATTTTTGCTGCTCAGTGCTTAAATTATATTGATTGTGTTGATTAGCGGTCACACCGGTGGTCTTGGCTAACAAGGACAGGTCTAACGCCGGCAGCAAAAGGCCGAGTGACTGAGGGTCAGAGCGGAGCTCCGGTAGCCCTCATCTCTGAGTTTATTTTGGTAGTGACACTTTAAATGAGGATGTTTGGATCAACTTGATAAGAATGACTGTTAAGTAATATTACTTAACATTCTGATCAATCACAGGCAAGTATGTGCTAAGTCAGTCCAGCTAAAATGTCTAACTTTGACCGACATGAGATGGGCAGACACCAGTCGGCTTTCTAGGCCCGTTCGTCGCTCCAATTTGCAACATGGCACCACACAGAACAAGAACAAAACAGGCTTCAAAAGCACTCTGCAGAGAACCGTGGTGACATCACAGGGCGTTTGTCCAGTTCTTCTTATACAGTCAATCGTTTGAAGGGATGGAGGTTATTGTGAATGCAGATTTTAAAGTACATTTACCATCAAGGAAAAGTTTTCTCCACCAAAGACACATCATTTATTCAGAGGACGCTATCACGTATGGACTGTTACCTGGCATCAGCCAAGAAGCTCCAAGAAACATCAATGCTAGTTCAGCTTTGGAACCGCCCAAACTCTTCGTAGATATGAAGATATGTAAACGTGACAGTCTGTGCACTTTTTAGACCCGTAGAGGTGAAGTGAATAACGCCCTGCACAAATGGAAACTTCTGAAATCCACGCTGACATGCACCTCCCACCTGGACCGGACACTGCTAGAACACAGAAACAGCTCAGAGGCGTCCTGAACGAGCCCGATCCCGATACCACCCCACAACCCACGTGGATCAGGCGCTGACCGGTGGACTTCATGGACCACTCAGAGCAGACTAGGTCTTTTGGGGAGGCGAGCCTTAAAGATGTGTGGTTTTGTTTACTTTGAAGGACTAACTCCTTCAAAACCTCTCGTTTTTCCTTTTTGTTGAGGCGGCAGCTGCTTAATGCGTCACACTGATCTACATCCCCTGCTCCGCTCAGCTCCGCCCAGCCCCCTGCTCCGCTCAGCTCCGCCCAGCCCCCTGCTCTGCTCCGCTCAGCTCCGCCCAGCCCCCTGCTCCGCTCAGTTCCACCCAGCTCCGCCCAGCTCCGCCCAACCCCCTGCTCCGCTCCGCCCAGCCCCCTGCTCCGCTGCGCCCATCCCCCCAGCTCCGCTCCGCCCAGCCCCCTGCTCCGCTCCGCCCATCCCCCCTGCTCCGCTCAGCTCCGCCCATCCCCCTGCTCCGCTCCGCCCAGCCCCCTGCTCCGCTGCACCCATCCCCCCTGCTCCGCTCAGCCCATCCCCCCTGCTCCGCTCAGCTCCGTCCAGCCCCCTGCTCCGCTCAGCTCCGCCCAGCCCCCTGCTCCACTCAGCTCCGCCCATCCCCCCTGCTCCGCTCAGCTCCGCCCATCCCCCTGCTCAGCTCCGCCCATCCCCCCTGCTCCGCTCAGCTCCGCCCATCCCCCTGCTCCGCTCCGCCCAGCCCCCTGCTCCGCTGCGCCCAGCCCCCTGCTCCGCTGCGCCCAGCCCCCTGCTCCGCTCCGCCCAGCCCCCTGCTCCGCTGCGCCCAGCCCCCTGCTCCGCTCAGCTCCGCCCAGCCCCCTGCTCCGCTCAGCCCAGCCCCTCTTCTCTGCAGACTGCTGGCCTTCACCTCACCTGCTTCCAGCTGCTCGTCGGCTGGTTCCCCCCAGCTGCTGCCATGCTCTTGTGGGTATCATTTTTTCCCAGCGTGACATCACAATGCTTTCCTTCCCCATGGTGCTGGCGTGTGAAGGGGTGAGCGGCTGGCAGATTAGATGAATGCCGCTGTTGAACGTGATGTGCCGCATTCAGCAGAGCACTTGATCCAAACAGGAATTCACTACAGGCGTCACAGAGATTAAACCTAATGTGGAAATCATTTTACGCAGCATTGTAACATGCAGAACTTCACTCATCACGGTAGTTAAAGTTGTCAGTAATTGGAACTTGGATACAGAAGGTGCAAACAAAGCCAGTGACGTTGCTCATACACGAGGAAATGACTTCTTTTACACGGTTCTCATTATCCTTTCATGTCCAAGAGTGACAGGTGTGCTTGTGTGTGACTGATCACACGACTAATCAACATATTCACAGAACAGATTCGTAGATTCACAGAAGATGCTTCCAACCTCTTATGGGCAGCAGCTATTTTAACGAAGAGAAAAGACACTTCAAAAGAGCTGGAAAGCACTTGTCTTTAAGGCAAACTTTTCTGACACGTCATAAACACATATGACCGGAGTTCCTGGTCACATTACGACTGAGCTCCACTGATTTGCTGGTTTGTTCGGGATCGTTAATCTCTTGTATGACCTAATTTCAGTCAGTCCTCAGCTGTTGAACAGATGACGTCACATGTGAATCTAGACTCTGTTGGTATACAAAGGAGCTCACGATCCACTCACTAACTGTAGGGTGTCCAGGCCTTGTGGTTTTTGATGAAAAGCCCAAATCACCACTCGTCCACCAAGAGCTTGGCAGGTGTTTGCACTGATATGCTTTGGTTTGGTTTAGATGTAACTTGTCAACCCAAGTGGCGCTGCAATATTCTTTTTAGTGAGAAGAGGTTTCCTCCTGCAGGCTGAAGCTCTTTTTTTTCTTTCTCTGAGCAATACACATTCAGACTCAGGTGTGAACTTGTCGAATGTTCACCCTGGAGAAGGTTGGCAACTGTCTTGAATGTTTTGCACTTGTTAATAACTCCTCTCACTTGCTGACAGTCAGGAGCATGTGAGCAGCGTTGCATCACGTCACACGTTGTTCACGTTGTTCTTTGGTGCTGAAGAAAATCTAGTGACGTAAGCAAGTAGGTAAATTGATGGAGTGCAGCATTCCCTTCAACAACTGTGAAATTTCTAAGGTCTGAGTAGTTTAAGTTGGTGAAAATTCACCAAACACAATAACTGTGACTATTTGTATGAGAAGTAATTATTGACTTCCCAGAGTCTGCAACACATTTGAGTTTTGTTTTCATGTCACATTCTGATTTTGATCAGAAAACAGTGTTTTGATGAAAATGAAAGAACTGTGCATTTTTATTTGGTTTTGTTTTACTTCTGTTAAAGCAACTATATGTAGTAACCATATAGAGACAGCAGAGCTGTGCGACCCCATGACCACATGGGGTCGCACAGCTCTGCTGTGTTAAAGAAAGAACCGCAGGTAGTGATGTTCCAGCGACGCTCCACTACAGGTATTATGTCTCACAGCAGGGGCTGACACAATGACAGAATTTGATTTACTTTTTTTTACCTTTAATCGATTGACAGATTCGACGGTGCGGCAAATATGTATTTGGTCTGGATGTCGTTTGAAGATGTTTTCAGTGGCGGAACAACGTGTTGCAGCGACTCCTGAGAGAACTGCTTTTCTCAGTGAAGTCAGATGACGAGCAATGGTGATGTCATGACAAAGAGAGCAACGATCAGTGATCATTACTCTCTGACCCCCGCCTACCATGCTGCGACCCGTGAGGACCTCTGATCCTGCAGGTGAAGAACGACATAATCGGATGACTGATTCTGGGTCAGATCTTTTGTTTCCTGCAAACGAGGTTAACAAGGAGTCCACCTGAGAGGCGCCGCAGTGCTCGCCGTGTCAGAGGAGACACCGGGCAGCATATGGGCTTTGCATTGAAGGTTTGGAACATTTCACGGGACCTGATCTTATTTCCCCTCAGACGTGTTAGAAGGACCATGACAACAGTGAAATCCAGCATGATGGTGAGGAAACGGTGAAACACACATCTCACTTTGTTTTGCAGGTTTTCATTTGGGTTTCTCCTCCTCGCGGTGACTTCTCCACATCTCAAACGAGGAGAGCGTCTTTGACAAATCTATGAGTTGGTTTGTGTGCAGCTACGGGAGAAACTTAAATGACTGCAGTTTAGGGAGTATCATGTCAAAGCAGCACCTACTGTCAGTGCGATTAGGTCCAGTGGTTTTAGTAATGCCGCTTCTATCCTTCATTTATTCCGTTTTCATCTTCTCTCCTATACTACACTATGCTCTGTTAGGTCTTTATTCAAGTGCTCCTTGGGTTAAACACAAAAACATGTTGAACAAACAAACCACATGCTTTAGTGTCATACATTTATTTTAAATTTGAGCGTATCGTCAGAAAAACATGAAAAATAATTTGGAGCCTGTGTGTCAGTACCACAGGCACCCAGAAGCATCAGCAACATAATTGAGCTGAAATTGTTTTGAAAAATTGAATTGAAAAAGTGGGGCAACAAAATGCCTCTTAGATGGCTGCAGGAAGACAAAGAGCAGATCTTGTTATCGAGCTTCAGTGGGCGCATGAGTGCATAATGAAAAATTCACATCCTCACAGCATTCACACAGATGTGGTAAAGCAGCTTAAGGCAAACAGCTCGGTTTTCCCGTGTTTGCTTATCTGAGCTCCACAGTGAGAACACTCCTGAAAAAGGCCGGGTGGGCCTGCATCGGCCAAAATCTGCACTTACGGGGTTGCTTTTAATGTATGGAGTCATGATCCTCACCTCCAAAGGTGTCAAAACTACATTTATACAAAAAGCACCATCAGAAACGGAGGCAGAAACGGAGGCAGAAACGGAGGCAGAAACGGCGTTTTCCCGTCCATCACTCAATCTTCACTCCTGGTTCTGGTACTGGATATGTTCCTCGTCCTTGGAGCAAAAACCAGTCAGATTAAGTGTCTCATTGTCACTAAATTGTGTGTTTTTTTTAATCAGCCGACAATGGCACAATCATCAGTGACTTGTTTAAATAATCCTCTTCCGGACGTGTGATTGCTGAAAGAAAACTTCAGTTGACACATTTTCAACAGGTGAGAGGACAAAGATCTTTGAAATTTAACACCAAATAGTATATTGGTCCCACAATGTGATCAAACTACAACCACGGACAAAGCTGAACTGAGGAGCGCTCGATGTTCCAGTCGTTCCCACAGGGACTTGGGGCGTGTCACCACGGTAACCAAGAAGGCTGGTCTGACAGACAGTCATGACATGAGCAGCACTTCTTTATTAGCTTCATCGATTGATTGATTGATTGATTCCCACGGACACTTTGACAGAAGTTTGACTGATGAACGCCGTTTCCATCCGCACTCGCTCACAACGACGCGGCAAAACGTCCACAGGGAATATTTCAGTTTTACTCAAACGCAAATTAACTGGTTGAGCATTTAAACGGTGCCTGAAAACTATTTTCTTCCTAATTTTCCACAAAAACAATCAGCTTAGTTAACTGCAGCGTCATTGCATTACAGTCTGTCAGCCCAACGTTGAGGCTACGCTTTGCTCCGAATGCTCCACGTGCACCACAACTCAGAGGAATCTTAATTACTGCCGTGGCGATGCGGCGGATGCCTCAGCGCTGCACAGACGCTAACAGAAAGGAGGGCTTCCTGGCCAGCCGATCCCCCGTTGTGGACACACATGCCGTTTCCTTCCACTGGGCCCCGTGATGGCCCTCGGCGAACGCATCTGCTACAGACTTGACTGATGAAACCCGACAAACGAGCGTTGACCCTGAAAATCACACAGTTCACCTCCTTTCAGCGAGCTCTAGAGGGAATTCCTGCAGGATGTTTATCATAAGATTACACTATAAATGACATCAGGCATAATCAAAATATTTATGCTTCTGCTGACCACAGAAATGTGATGCATAAATGTTGAAAAATATGATGTTGTCTCCACAAATCCAAATATTCAGCAGTGGGAAGCACAAAGAGACCAGAATAAGGAGGCCGACAAGAACAGTGACCCAACATTTATGGCTTTTCCTTGTTTCTGTTTAAGAGGGAGAAGAAGCTTAAATATGAACCTTGGTCCAAAAAAAAAAGGAACAAGTTACACTGATCATCCTCCTTCATTAACACTTCCAGGAACACGTCTCTGAACCCAGTGGACGTATTTGCCTTAATATCAGGCAGAGAGAAGCATTCGGAAAGAAAAAAATAGAATCAAAAACGTATTAATCCCATGTGGTATCCAACAAGTGTGCAGATGTTCACAGATGAGGGCTTCAGTCTGTGCAGGTTCAAACAGAAAATAACTGTGAAAACAAAGTGTGCTCGTGCCAAAATAAAAATGAATTCTTGCCATCGACAGCATGAAGACATTTTTTAACAAACGCCCTGCAGGGGGCTGCTCTCATAATACCACTAGATCCCACTGCCTGGGGGATTTCCAACTAGTAAATTCCCACTTCATCCGGACTATTTCCACAGTAGCTTCATCTGCCACATGGAAAACTGTGCTCATCCACCCCCCCATATTTTGATCATTTCTGCCAACAAACTGCAGCAATGGTAAAGCAGGACATCAAACCATCAGCGTTCACGTTGTTACGTTTACTTTGGAGGTGTTGCAGCAGCTTCAGCTCACTAAACAAGCTGCAGGTCGGTAAACAAAAGTAAAAAAGTATGTGCAGCGCATACTTCACACCTACAGTTACTTTTAAAAACATACATCAACATGAGGATAAGCAATAATCATGTTTAATGTGTAAAATACTACGATTTTGCACAATCCGTACTATGAAACAGGTCCTAGGTGTCGGGCCAGACTAAGAGCGGTTCACAAACCACTCATGAAAAGATTAAAAACAAGGACCGTTACGTTGTCCGGACTGGCGTCACTGGGGCCCCGCCCCGGAGCCAGGCCTGTGGCTGAGGCTGAAAGGCGAGCGCCTGGTGGCCGGGTCTTTGCCCATGGGACCTGGCCGGGCTGCTCTGCTAAGGGCTGTTCGGTCTCTGTAGGACCGGAGCAGGAGCTTGGTTCGCATCGCAATAAGTCAGACCTGTTCCCCGTGCATGTTGGACTCCGGCAGGGCTGCCCTTTGTCACCAGTTCTGGTTATATTTTATGGACAGGATTTCTAGGTACAGCCAGGGACCGGAGGGGGTCCAGTTTGGGAACCACAGAACTTCTCTCTCAACATCTCTGCTTTTTGCAGATGATGTTGTCTTGTTGGCCGCATCAAGCCAGGACCTTCAGCATGTCCTGGGGCGGTTTGCACCGGAGTGTGAAGCGGCTTGGATGAGAATCAGCGCCTCCAAATCTGAGGCCGTGGTTAGACTGCTGCCCCCGCGGCCCCATGGATGGATGGATGGATGGATGGATGGATGGATGGATGGATGGATGGATGGATGGATGAAACTTTGATTCCCCTCGAGCCTTACGTTCCCTTAAGTACCGTAAACATCTGCTTTTATGTGACTCTGAATCTTAACTAATAAACACAATATGTGCAAAATGCAGTATTTTCAGGTTAGTTCAGGTTAGTAAGTTTTTCATTAGACTTCCAACTATCAAACAGTTTGTACTTATTTTAGAACTGTGATGGAAAATATTAAATGCGTGACGGTGACTGTGATACAGTCACTTTAACTGGCCAGTTGGCTTCTTTTATGTTCGGGAGTTTGTACGTAAAACCTTTCTCTTTGAAGGTCTAAGCGCCATCAACGAGGGAGCACTACGTGGAGTATAGAGCGACCTTTTCTGTTGGGAAAACGTTTGCCTCTGAACCTCTTCTAGACGGTAACTCAGTCGTCTCCAAAGTTTCGACCAAGCGTTTGAATTTTTTCATCAGTGGCAGTGAAAAACAGAAACTGGGTTCTTGTGAGGCCTGGAGGCCAGCTTGGCTCCAGGCCTTGGTCTAAGAGCCTCCAGCGCATAATCTTGGCTGCGTATGCTGAGATTTATTCTCTAGAAATAAGACTGCAAATATTTATTAAATATTTGACCAGTTTCAATTTGTCCCTTCATCGTATTACACGTGGATTACAGGGAGACGTTATGTGCTTGTGCTGCCTCAGTTTCCAGCTCAATCCCTACATGACATCCTGGAATTACTCCAGAGCGTCACTCCACACGCGCACACACACATGCACGCACACGCGCACACACGCAGACACATGGCGCTGTCACAGAGCCTCACCAAAGACTTTGCAACCAATCAGAGACAGAGACTTAGGATAAAATGTTACTTAACGGGCTGCTGTTAAACCTCTAGTGCTTCACCCTGATTGACGGACTTCTGCTGGCTTCAGGCGCTGACGCTCAGTTCAGAGTATAATGTACTGTTCTGATATAAAATATGTATATTCAAAGATTAATCAGCTTAAAAATATAAAAACGTGAATCTTCTTCTTCTGTGGGCTTTTTCCTTTCGCGGTTGCCACGTCTGCCGACGTCTCACGTTTCCATCTTCATCTCTCTTCTCTATCTTCCTCCATCACATCAACCAATTCCATTTCTTCTTACATCACATCCAAGAATCTATTCTTTGGCCGCTCCCAACCCCCTCCACCAACTAACATGGATGTTTGCTTTGGGAAGAGGCTTTGCAGGAGCACTGCCGGCTTTCCAAACTTCCAGAATTTCCTACAGAATTCTTCCCCACGAAAGGGAAACTTTGGACTGGCTGACCCAAAAAACAGTGCATATTGAGGCGCGTGCATTTCTGCAGCGCTCCGCGTCAGTTCAGGAACAGGATACAACAGGAACTTCAGTGACTTCCGTTTGTTGTTATTTTTCCTGAAATCTGCACTCTCCCGAGAAAACAAAATAAAAGCGTATTTTCTCCGACAATCATATTTTTTATGGATTCCCCAGAAATGAGTGAGTTGTGGCCCAAAGAAAATGCAAACGTCAGATACGTTTAAAACAACAAACACCAACTTTTAAAACTTAATGTTTGTCTCCAGACGCAAACACGGACTCTACAGGCGGACTGCACTTTAGTTAGGATATAATTAAAATTTAAGACACGGCGGCACTCAGAGTCGAACATGACTGCAGCATCACAACAAACACAAGATGAGCAGCTTCACGGCCGCCTGTGGCTGAAACACCGTTCGCTTCAGAGCCACTGCAGCCCACTCAAAAATACTTCACAGGAGTTTGGCTTCACAGCCAAACCTGCATTAGAATGACTTCCTAGATGTCCTCAGGGATCTAATGACTCAGAAACAGAGCGACCTGACGCAGATTAAAGCGTTTTTGACAGACGTGGCAGACGTTGAGGGTGACGATCTGTTGATTTGAATGAAAACATGCGGGGCAGAGGACCTGGACTGAAGGACGCTGCACTACGTGAGCTACTCCAATCACCCTGTTAATTAAATGTATGTACATATGATGTAACTGTATGCAATAAGAAGACAGGATACCGGCATGTATTAAATAACTCACCCTTGTATGTATGTTTGTAGACCAACATGCAGGACACGTCACCTCTCCATTTGTTTTTGCGGACAGCCACTCAGATCGAGCGTCAGCCGGAGGCTGACCCGCCGGGACACCGGGGTCTAAGGAGCCCCATGACTGCTTACATCACGTACACGTTTAAAAGCAGGTTAAACTCCAACAGCGTAACTGGCACAACGTTTCCCCTCTTATCCCTTTTGTTGCAGGACGGCCCAACTCGCCATGATTACAGTTCGGCTACGTTTAATGAGGTCACGAGCTTCACGCTGGGCTACATGTCACAGGAAATGATGGATTTTCTCTTCCAGCAGCTGAACAGCAAACAAACAAACACGGCCCAGCATTCGTTTGTTTGTTTGTTGTCCTCCTTCTCTTTGTCCCGGCCCCTCACCAGTCGGATTAGATCGGCCGCCTTCGCTCAGCTTGAGCTGTCTTCCTGCGGGTTTTATTTTTCGGATTAAAACTTGACTCTCCGTTATGTTTGGTAACTCTAAAGTCAGGGTTCTATAACGTATCCAGGTCACTGCTGATACTTGTGGGAGGATCTGTTCTGCGGGTTCTGAAAGAGCAGTGGCCTGTTACAGAAATTGGATTTTGAACATGTATGATGATTCTGAATTTGGGTTTTCCACATCAGACGGCAGGGTAACTTGTTCCCAACAAAGAGGGCCAACTCTTCAGGAGGTCTGTTATCACAGTAACTCGCTCTGCGACCGTAACCCCGGTTACGGCAGGTTCTATTCCACACGCCCTGAATTCCTCTCGGTCTCCTTCCCTTCATGAAACTGAAATGGGTTTAATTTAATTTGGCAATCAAACACACATTTTTGGAGGCACCTGAACAACGACGGGGGTTTTTGTCAATCAAGAGACTCGCTGGTTGGAATGAAGTCGCAGTGTTTCCTCGCCGACACACACCATCAAACATGACCACGTCCTTATTCGAACCCACGGCGATGTGTTTCCTTACCTCTGTTTTTGCAGCCTGAGACCCATCTAAGGAGACGATCACGCAGTTTCAGTGTTGCCGTGTTTCTTTTCTGCAGGTAGATGAGCTCAAATTCACTGTATCATTGTAATAAAAGCGTTCATTGACTCTAATTCTCTTCTGCTCAGCTGCTACAGTGAATCACAGTATGTTTTCATACAACACACTTGGAGCTGCCAGAATCGGCTTTAAACCAGGGTCGGTGCTTCCGGCACTAACAGAAAACCACAAAGCCCTTAAAAGCTAAAAACAAAAAAATCCAAACAGAAAAGATGAAAGCAGTTCCATTAAAAACTGAACACACTTCAATAAATAGGGCCGTGAATACTAAGAAAGAGGCATCAAATTAGTAAATAATGTGACTGAATTAGCTCTAACTTGTTCGGATGAACAATCGGAGCTGAAACAAAACCATTTACGTAGCTTTGTTCACACACACATCATGATCTATACACTAAGATATACAAAATCCAAACTACCGATGCTTGAAAAGGAAGCAGGAAGCACAACAGAACAAAAAAACTATCCAGAAGAAAGTGAACATGACAGAGACACAGTGGCCGGTGAGACTCCGGAGTGAGGAACGAAGACGAGCCAAGAGGCGACGAGAAACCCAGCACACGTGGAAAACCCCCCAGGACCAATCCTACCCATAAATGCAGCAATATTCTACATTTAGAAACCCTCGTTGATTGGTATCAGCTATCTGTGAAGGTGCTGCTCACCTCGGAGGTCATCTGGACCTGCAGGCGGCTAATCAGGAAGTACCGGTCAGGACGTTCATGCATGAGAAGCTCTGTGGACGTAGAGCAGCAGTGACGTGCCCTGCGTGTGTGCGAGCGTCTCTCTGCTCTGTTTTTACACTTTTACAGCGTCTGAATCACATCTCGGTTGCATCTGAGAGAGACACGAAGACATTAAAACAGCAACTGGCTGCCAGGACTGTGAGTGTGTGTGCATGAACACACAGTCACTGCAGAGACACACACACACGCAGTTACCTTTTCTACCTGGGGGGGCAGGACAGCAACGAGGAGGAAGAGGAGGGAGAGGAGGAGAGGAGAGGGGGAGGGGACAGAAGGAGGAAGAACAGGGCAACAACAAGGAGGAGAACGAAGAGGCGGAGGCAGTGGGAGAGGAGGGGGAGGAGGGTGCAGCCTGATTGGATTTGGGAGGGGCGGTCACTTATGACCAGGTTTTCCCTTTCGGTGCCACATTGTGATCAGCTGAACGGGCGGTGGGGGAGGGGCGAGAGTAGAATCCTGAGGTGGAGAGACAAGAGGGGGTGTGAAGGATTTCCCACTGCGCTCATGTAGAACTCCTTTACATCAGTGTGCCGACACATGACCTGGAGCCAAGAGGTGATGGATACAAATAACAAATCGTCACCCCCAGTTAGTTTCCCTGACCCAACACGGCATCTAACACGACATGAGGCCGGCCGTGGAGGGCGTGGAGCAGGCGGTGAAGGACACCGTGGAGCAGGCGGTGGAGGACGCCATGAAGCCAGCCGTGGAGGACGCCGTTCTGCCAGATATTTACAGATGTGTGGCAGCGATGCAAAGTATGATTGTTAATGAAAACACTTTATTTGTCCTCATTTTATACCAGTGGTGAAGTGTGTTGCTCTGCCTCTACCTCTACTACTACTTCTACCTCTACCTCTGCCTCTGCCTCTGCCTCTACCTGTACCTCTACCTCTACCTGTACCTCTACCTCTACCTGTACCTCTACCTCTACCTCTACCTCTGCCTCTGCCTCTACCTCTACTACTACCTCTACCTCTACCTCTGCCTCTACCTATACCTCTACCTCTACCTGTACCTCTACCTCCACCTGTACCTCTACCTCTACCTGTACCTCTACCTCTACCTGTACCTCTACCTCTACCTCTACCTGTACCTCTACCTGTACCTCTACCTATACCTCTACCTGTACCTCTACCTATACCTCTACCTCTACCTATACCTCTACCTCTACCTGTACCTCTACCTCTACCTGTACCTCTACCTCTGCCTCTGCCTCTACCTCTACTACTACCTCTACCTATACCTATACCTCTACCTCTACCTCTACCTCTACCTGTACCTCTACCTATACCTCTACCTCTACCTGTACCTCTACCTCTACCTGTACCTCTACCTCTACCTCTGCCTCTGCCTCTGCCTCTGCCTCTGCCTCTACCTCTACCTCTACTACTACCTCTACCTCTACCTCTACCTCTACCTCTACCTGTACCTCTGCCTCTGCCTCTGTCTCTGCCTCTACTACTACCTATACCTATACCTCTGCCTCTGCCTCTACCTCTACCTCTACCTCTGCCTCTACCTCTGCCTCTACCTCTACCTCTACTTCTACCTACACTTGAAAAAGTCTGAATCAGAAGACTTTTTGATTCCTTGAAGTGCAAACAAGCATAAACAATCACAAAACCAACTGATTTACCGAGGTCCGCCGCTGCTGCCCACACACATGCACAGTGCACTGCCAGGGCTGAACAAGTATGCAATATGGAAAGTGTATAAAGGGTATACAACTTGACCAAAAACTGCAGTAAAACATAAAACAATGAGTACAAAAAAAGCTAGTACAAAAACACTTGGTTGTCATCCATGATGTTTAGTGATTTGTGACTTGTTGGTGTCACCACTCACACGAGCTGCGACTGCAGCACAGGCGCCTGACCGGTCAGTTGCTGCACTGCCGTACCCCGGCACCGCCAGTGCCTTTAGCACCTTTACGCTTCTGTAGCGCTTCTAGCGTTCCAGTCAATGTTGCATCTCACATATTTGTTTTGTTTACATACGTTTCATATATATTCCAGCTCTAAGAAAGCGCTGTATGTATGTAAATGTCCTGGGTTACCAGGAGGCAACGTCCACCACTGTGAAAGATCCAAACCTGCTGGACACACACACAAAGTGTCCTGTGCAAGTCATGCTGAGTGACCCAAAAAGGACAGCGTTCCTATCCGTCCATACTTTGGTTTTCTAGCTTTTGTTTTGTATTTTACTCTGAGACTGGCTGCATCGGTGTTTTCTCTCACATATCGTACAACACAAACGCAACGATACCTGTTTAAAGTGGACATGGGGGTTGAGTGTCTTCCAGTTATTACGTCCTCACAAACATCAGTTATTAACTCAGTAGAAGACATGTAACATTTTTGTTTGGAAATCAAACTGATCCACATCCACATTAGCACTTAAACTCCATGTCAAAAACCAGATCTTCATCTGGATTAGACCAACATAAATCCACATCACACAGCCGTCTTTGCTTACTGGACACGAGCACACGAGGGAAAACAGGCTGAAAAATGCCCTGGAAATAACCCGTGCTGAAGATCGCTTTTATAGATCTTTTAACGCTTGACACCACAATGACTTCATAAGACTAGCTGACGGTAAAACAAAACAAAACTGGATAGAAACACAGATCACAGAAGTCCTAAAATGTCATCCTGTTGTGTTGTTGGGGGCAGAAAAGACAGACTAATGTTGATGCCATCCCAGGTACTAAATAACTAAAAACAAGGACAGTTATGGTCAAACGTGATCAGACAGTCGTCAGAAATGTTCATTTAGATTTAAAACAGGGAGGGACCTTTTTCACTGACAGAGACCCGTATTAACCGAGGCTACACGTAGAAGTGTTCGTCTCCAGCTTAGCCCCGCCCACGCAAAGTGTCTCTATGCAACCACAACCACCACTGGCAGGTTTCATTTGTACGGTACAGCCTGTCTGTGAAACTGTAGAAACGACTCTGAAGAAAATGAGACTAGAACCAGAGTGGTAGGTTTCGATGGAGAAGGATACGAAGAGGGAAGCAGGACAATGAAGCAGCCCGAAGGAGTGGCTCTGCCAAGACACCCAGGAGTCTTTGTTGGCATAGTTGTGTCATCAAAGATCTCATCAAGCACCGCTGGACTGGCCATCGGGCATACCGGGACTTGCCCGGTTTGGGTCCGGCCTTTTTTCTTTTTTTATAGCTAATGGTAGTATTCATAATCATATAAGTTAAGATTATTGGTTCACTATTGGTCCACAAAACTGGTAGATCGGCCCATTAATCAAGATCAATTCTGGGCTGGACCGATTACAGCTGAGGGCCGATGCACCTCTCCTTCTTTGAGAGGGACGAGCACATCGGAGAGCAGCAAGAAACATAAAAGAGGTGTGGAATAATGAGGGAGAAAAAAACGACGAGCCCTTCAAGCATTTGCCACCAAATGTATTAGAATCTCACAGACGTTTGCTGATGGTTCTGGTGGAGCTTCCACGTCAGCACTATGCATAATGTTTTTGCTCAGAAACAGCTAAGTAAAACCAAATGACTAGGCTTGTATTCATCATAAACCCTTTACACCTGCAGATATAATTTATATTGAATCAAACTAGGATTTGCCAGGAGATGGGATGTTACTCCTTAACATAAAAGTTGCATGGAGTTTAGAATTTTATTGTATTTGTTTGTTATTTATACATAAATATTCATTCATTTATTCTATTCTGGATAAGTCGTTTTATTCCCAACATTGTTCAGCAAGCTGTGTGGACATTAATTACTTGTATTTTTCTTAATCTGGCCATGTTTCCATTCTATTTAAAATGTTTTCTGCTGACATGTTCTCGAGGGCCTTTGTTAATTTCTCAGGGAAACATGTGAGGTTTTAACTGTGATATGGCCTGAGTACGGTGCGGGGCCACCCTAATTGTACCTGAAAACTGTACAGATTTCATAAAGATTGCATTTTTTTTACATGATTGTTTTTTTTCTGTTTTCATTAAGGGTGTCAATTTTTTTAATTGCAGTTAGTAGCATGCTGTCCATAGTTAACTCATGATTAATCACAAATTAGTCGCACATTTATATGCACATTTGTTGCTGTTTTAAATGTACCTTACCTCCATTCTGTCCTAAATTCATGATCCCATCATACGCTGTGTATTAGGAGGCCTCTTCCTCCTCGACTAGACCAAGCAGCCTTTTGGTTTAGAGGACTGGGACGACGGTGTAGGTTTAAGTACATATACACCAACAAATCAGTTCACAAGCACTGCCAAAAGAAGGTTTGCTGTCATTCAGAGGCTTCATCGTCTTTCCATCAGTACCTGATGGGCTGGTCTCAGCTCAAAATGCCAGAGCCAATTGTTTTGTCCCAGTCCAGCCCTGTCGTCTTCAATCTTCAATGTGGACAATCTTTTTGGGTCATCTAACGGCAGGAAGCGAGGCAAAACAGTGGTCATGTTGTCACACACACGTATGTAGGTCATGCTTGGAGGCCTGAGGTAATTGTTGTTGCATTCTACCTAAAAAAAACCACACTAACAACATGTAAATGAATTGTTCTATGTAGACAGTCAAGAGAGAAACTGGAAAAACTAAGTTTACTTTCCAGAGGTGATAAAAAAGAGGAACGAAAGGAGGCTGCATATGACACAAGGACGCAATCAAAGAAGACCGAAGGCCATTGAACCTCCTCTACCACTGCACCAACCCAACCAGACTTTTAGCCTTTTTATTCTAATTTTCAGTCAAATGATGATCAATTTATCAGTGACTCAGTGTCGGCCAAGAATAATGTCAATAGGTGGAACAATCAGGAGCTTTTTTCCTGAACAAATTTCAAACACGTTTTAAACACATAAAGTAGTTACAGTACCTCAGTTACAGTATGAAAGCTCGTTGAGGCTGTCAGGGTAAATGATGTTTTCATCTCTTCCAGTCAGGTTTCTGGCCACATCACAGCACTGAGACAGCTCTAGTAAAGGTCCTTGACGTACACGGACCAACGCTCCAATACGGAATGTGGCAACATTTCAGTCTTGGTCTTACTGGATCTCAACATGGTCGACCAGGACATCATAGGTTGAAGAGCTGGCTGCGACTTTCAGGCACAGCACTTGCCTGGTTGGAGTCCTATCTAAAGGACAAGGACTATTTTGTGTCTTTTAGTAACTACAATTCAGAGCTAACAAAAATAACATATGGAGTTCCTCAAGGTTCAATTCTGGGGCCTCTGTCTTTTAACATCTACATGCTGCCACTCGCTCAAATTATGAAATAAAACAAAATATGTTACCATAACTATGTAGATGACACACAAATCTATATAACCATCTCGCCAGGAGACTATAATCTAATTCAAAGATTAATCAAATGCATTGATCAAATTAAAGAGTGGACGTGCCAGAATTTTCTTTAGTTAAAAGAAGACAAAACAGAAATAATAGTGTTTGGAGCCAAGAAAGAAAGATTAAAGGTCAGCACTCAGCTTCAAGCAATGAAGCTAAAAAGCAAGAGCCACATTTTTAACAGCCACATGAAGACTGTAGTGAAGTCAGCCTGTTATCACCTAAAGAACATATTGAAGATTAAAGGACTGATGTCTCAGCAGGACCTAGAAGACCTTGTCCAGGCTTTTATCTTCGGTAGACTGGACTACTGTAACGCTGGTCTCACGGGTCCCTAAAAACATCCATCAAACATCTGCAGTTAGTCCAGAACGCTGCTGCCTGAGTCCTCACTAAGACCAGAGACTGGACCACATGACTCCAGGTCTTAGATCTTTACACTGGTTCCTATGTAATGTCACGAATCATTTTATAGCTGGTTTCAGTTGAAATATGTCTGTGTTCCCGCAACATTGATTTAACTTTTAAAAGATGAAATCTATGTGAAGATTCTGCAACCACGCAGCGTTTTTCTATGCAGACAAACAGATTTTAAATTGGAAGTTGTTGTCCTCAAAGCAGAAAAAAGAGACAAACGAGAAAAAGAAAAACAAAGAAACTGATATGGAAACGATAAAATAAAGGCCAAGAAAGAAAAGACCTTTCGGAAACACGCCAACAAAAATCAAGTTATGTGCAAACAATTCTGGGAATTCTCAGATTAACGGAGAACTCGGAGCTCCCGTCACGCAGCCGTGAGTGTTGGGTTGCAGCTCGTTGCTCCGGTCTCAGACTGAGCAAAGCTGTCAGACTTCTCTCACAGTCTGGCAGCGTCCGTAAACACGCCAACGAGTGGCAGCGTTTCCTGGAGTGTGTCGCAGTCGAATCCTCTGACGAGCAGTCCGAACTGTTTACAGACAACAAATTAAGGTCGGCCACAGAGGTGCCCTGCGGCGACGGGCCTGCTTCCTTAATGCAGGAGCCCTGATCTTGTTAATTAATCAGAGGCTGTCTAGGAAGTGGGCGGGTGTAGTTAGACGTGGCGTCCACTGGCTGTGACGCGGTCCTACACGAGTCCACTTTAGATCATATACAGTCAAATGAATCTGTCAGCAGTAAAAAAGGTTGTTTCCTTCGAGCGTCCGGTCTGAACGGAGCAGCTACACAGCAGACATATTCGCTGACGCCATGCTTGCATCGCCACGGCCACCTCCAGTCCGCCTCGGCCCAAACGCCCCTTCAACTTCATAAATTCTTCAAGTCCAGGCTTTCAATTATTCATGTTTGGAGAGCATGTGACGGCTGTGCTGCAGCATTCTCTCGGAGATCAGCACCTAAAATAACGCTTTTGCATTCTTTTTCATTCTATCTCGGAATCTTCCAGATACTCCAGGAATCCGTTTTAATGGACACGAAGCGTTACTCTCTCTCTCTCTCTCTCTCTCTCTCTCTCTGTCTCTCTCACACACACACACACACACACACACACACACACACACACACACACACACACACACACACACACACACACACACACACACACACACACACACACACACACACACACACAACTCAGTGAAGGATTCATGACTGGACGAATCCTTACGGCGTATAATTCATCCACATGCTGCGGTTCATTTATGTACAGCGGAACATCTAAATGCACATTAAACTAAACAATTATCTAAAGGCCCTTCTTCGTTCTTCTTCAGGTGACGGGGGTCTGCTGGAGCCCCACCCAGCTCTTTTCTTCTAAAAGGCAAGGATACGCCCTGGAGAGGGTCACCGGTCCATTAAAGGGGCTCATGCAGACGAACAGCCCCTCAGACCAGCACACTCCCTTTAAAATACCCGCTACCCCGACATAACAAGGTTTTGGACCGTGGGAGGAAACCAGAGTACCCGGAAAAAACCCTGCTAGAACAGAGAAAACATGCAAACGCCATGTAGACAGGCCCAGACAGGATTTGAACCAGGAACTCTCTGAACTGTGAGGTCACAGTGCAAATAAACAACTGAATACTCAATAAAATGAAAAAAAAAAACAACCTTTGTGGCGCTTTAACAGCCAAACTACATGTTTTTGATGGAGACCAAAGCAGAAGATGATGCGTTTAGTTTGGGTTGGTGATAGAAAGTCCACGCTCGAACGCCGTTAACGCCTGCCTTTTCACATCGGACAAACCAGAAGGACACGGCTCAGGTGGCAGCGTTCACGAATGTTGGAGTGAGGCACGGCAACGTCGCCAGAGTTCACTCAAATCGAACCAGAGTGTGAACGCGCCCTAAAACGCCGGGTCAGTGCAAGAAAAAAATCCCAGCACGGTCGCCAGGAGATGAGACATCCACGAATCACTGCACTTTCATGGAAAACAAAACGCATTTATACACCGATTAAGAAAAAACTAGAAACAGCAGCCTTAGTCCAAATAAGGAAACTGCTGTACGTGCTTGGACCTATCAGAGCAGTCTGTGTCTCTTAGGAGGGGGAGGGGCTTCTTAAAGACACACAAGCCAAAACGGAGCATTTCACAGAGGATGTGACAAATAACTAAAAACTTGCCGATCGATCAGTCTGAGGCCAATCAGGAACAAATCTGCCGTCATTAAGTCTTGTCACACTTGTGTGATGATTTCAGTAGGACATCAGTGTCCCGATGATGACGACAGTCTTCTTCTCGGTTCACTCACGGGCTGCAGTAAACCTACCAGAGAAGAAGTTCTTGGCCCGGAGGTAGCTGACGCTCAGCCGGAGGATGGACAGTTTGTCCAGACTGGCGGTGACGTCAGCGGGAAACGGCAGCAGGCTGGCCAGTCGCTCCAGCTCGCCATTCAGCCGGTCCCGGTGCCGTTTGGACGGGTTGGACTTGGCCCCTTCAGCCGCGGGCTGCTTCACCCTGGTCGTCATTGTAAAGAAGAAAACATGAGAACATCAGCACTGGGATCTCTTCGGAGACGCGGGAGGTCAGCAGCGTCATTCGCTGTGTTTCACTGTTGGTTGGTACATCTGAGTAGTTTGTTTCAACAGCTGGTTTACGATCATTAAAACAGTTGTTACAGTTAGTTAGAAGGTTGTCGACACTCTAGGCTTCTGAAAGTGAACTTCTGTTGAACTTATCGACCAAATAATAAGAAGTGACGAATGCACTTGTGCATGTGCAGCAGACAGTAAGTTCTGTTTTATTTTAGGAGTATAATTATTGATCTAGTTCAGAGTTTAAAAACAGGACTAGTGTAAATAATACAGGAGTCACACTGTTTTACATTTTGGACCTGAACTCCTGCAAACTGTTCATACGGGGTTAAACAAACAGCCAATCACGTGCTTTGGATCTGTTGGAGGGCGGGGCTTCCCGTTCCTGTTTTAATCCCAGCAGGACGACTGCAGATCTACGTATGTGCATATTTAACATGCAATGAGCACATTCCAAAGATCAGTGCTGGATGAACACAAGTCCAGGCTGGAAATATGGAATAATCACTGCTGGAAGATGCTCATTCAGTAGTTTTATTTTCATACATATATATCGATATGACATAAAATCTGTCTCAACAGCCAGCTGAATATTCTGGTGTAAAGGAAAATGATTAAAAATATCATATGAGACTTTGGTAATGGATTAACAAAAACTGCACGTTCACGCCTCAAATAAATGACAAGATGCAGCCAAGTGCAAAAGTGATTTTAAGGTTAAGGATTCCATAACTTTTACCTCTATTTGATCTGTAAGGAAAAGTGCCAGTAATTACAACTATTTTATTTTATTTTTATTATTATTCCAGCTATCAGCAGATCATGATGACTCAGAGACAGTTTCTACACAACGAACAAACCACATATATATGATAATAATAATAATAAAATGTTCCACTTGTGAGCAGATAAAGGATAATAAAGACATCCCTGGTTAATTTGATTTTTCTGTTTGTATCTTGTTAAAAAATGTGTCTTTGTACTTTGATAAAAAAAACATCTGTCTACAACATTTGCAGAATGTGTTTTAACACGGTTTAGGAAATACCAAGAGACTGATTTTTAACCAGTTCGTTCATTCAGCCCCACATGAAGCATAAACCATTTCAGGGTCCCGGGAGACCCTCCCTTGAGGCCCACCGCTCCTGCTTTGTCCCCTTTAAGCAAGAATAATAAAGTCTGAGTTCACAGCAAATCAATTTTAAGTCAATTTTGTGATTTTAAATTATTTTCAGGAGTTTAGGCTTTGTTCAGGCTCTCCAGAATGCACGGGACAGCTGACAGACGCATCTCGCGGTGCAGCCACCAACAAGAGGAGCTGCAGACTCTCCCTGCAGCTCTCTGGAGCTCTTCCATATTTATTCCGTATTTACATGCAAGTTATCTTTAAATTGCATGTGTATTGTTTTAATTAAATTAATGTATTTATTCATTCGTTTTTTTAAATTCTGACAAAAACTCCGTGTGTGTGGTGCTGCACGGCTGCGATGTCCAACCAGCTTGATTTTTTTTTCTGAAACATGGTGAAAAAAAAGATGGAGATGCACGATTGTGCGTTAAAAAAAAAGAAAATAGAGTTATTAAAATAAATGAATTCCCTATTCGTATTATTCTCAATAATAATTAACCGCATGACTTTAATTCAACAAATGCGGGATTTTATTGAAACAGCGCGTTCGTCCCGTTGATCTCTGAAGGGCGTTCAAACAGAAAGTGACGTGAACATCCGTCGGAAGGGACCCGGTGAGCAGCCAAATGACCAGGGAAGCCGAGAAAAACACCCAGCTGTGATTTTAGGAGATTAAACCGTTTTATTGCGTCTCCTCCCAGAATAAATGTGTAGTTTTGTAAATGGAGGAGACGGCAGCGGCGTCGCGGATGAAGACGAGGCCGCTGCTGCAGGCCCGCATCCATCCGCCCGAAACGTCCGACGGTTCGCTCTCGTGTTTTAAAAAAAAAAAAAAAAAATAACTGTTCAGCATCTAGAGTAGTCTAATGTCTGCGTTTATTAGAGTTCAGAAAGAGACGAAGTGGTGAGGAAAATCTGCTTTCCGGATGGAAAAGCGAAAATATTCCGAGAATATTGTGTGTGGCTGCAGGATGGTTGTCTGAACGGGGTCGGCAGGTGCATTTAAGGCTTCTACCACATTCAGAAACGGACGGACACCAATTCAGTGTAACTCACGCTCTCTGCACAGGTTTTCTCCTCTTGCGTCCCGCGTACATAACGGCTCCTCTTATATAACACTCAGACGGATCTGTCGGAAAACCCGCAGCTCTTCATGGAAACCGCAGACAATTGATCCACTACAAAATCCCACGTCTGGACCATAAACTCATCACACAAAACAACAATAAGAAGGAAAGAAAAAATAGAGTAAAACAAGAAAAGCGGACAATGACTGAGTCGGAGCAAGCCAAATCAAAACCCGCAGAAAAGAGAAGTAAGGCGGCAGAATCCGCTCAGTCAGGAGCGGTTATCCCTCAGCCTTCCCACTGGAGAAGTTGTTCAAAACACGGCGCGATGCTGGCTCTTCATCCTATAAGGAAGAGAAGGATGGGCTCCTCAGAGAAGAAGCACAGTTTGCGCTTGGATGCTGCCCATCTTTCCTCCGGCGCCGAGTCGCGTCAGAAGTGCGCAAAAACGACGCAAAGCTTCGGCTTTGACCGTTAAACCGTTTCTGCTCCAACCTGAGACGGACACCAGCCCAGCCGGGGAGAGGGGGCACCGGGGACGCGCATTCCACTGCCGGGCATGGGCCACATGCATGTCTGTCGGGAGCGCGCTGTATGGCCCGGGAGGCGCCGCTATGGCAAACCCAGGAGGGCCTTTAATTACTATTTTTTGTTGTTGTTTTTTTTTTAAACTAAAAATAACAAACACAAATGCGTTGCTTTTATTTTTTTTCAATGACCTCATGTTTATTATATATTTACCTCTTCACCTACTAAAAATGAACTATCAATGATATTACTACTTGCACCGACCAAAGATATTGTTGTAGTTATCTTCATTTTATTATATTAATAATCATCATAATAATTAGAATAAAATAAACTAATGAAGGCTAGCCCATTTCAATCAGGGTGGAAACCATGACCAGTAAACTACCAGTTCTGGTGTCCAACCTCCTATTTTACATCTGTCTCCATGAAACCCCACCACTGATGGTCCAAATGTGCAATTCTGAGACCGTGTCTGATGAGTTTATCTGGAAAATTGAGCAGAAAAATAGCACTGGAACCCAAACAAAGCTGGCTGTACTGCAGAGGCGGTCAGTAATGATGGGTGCGGGCTGCTCTCCTACTTTACTGACTAGATGGGGATTTTTGTAGCTGTAAAAACTGCGTTCTAGTTGCACAAAACAGAATTTTTTATTGTACATTCTAAGTTGCTTTATACATTTATTTATTCTTTTGCACACGTTGCTATGTTAAATGCCGTTTCAGACATTTGTCAGTGCTGTTCTTTTCCTCTGGTTTCATTGCAGAGCGTTTGATTTCAGTGGCATTTTATGATCATGTTGGTTTGGCATACATGGCCTCATGAGTGCGCAGGAACGAGGTAGAGTCTCCTGGAAACACAAGCCAAGCGCGCTCCTGATGGTCTCGCCGTCCAATCAGCGCAGAGGAGAGATTCAGGCTCAGGCGGCTTAATGTTGGTCAGAGGTCAACAGTTAGATAACATAACTGAGGTTATAATTCTGGAGGAGGAGTGGGTGCAGGTAGGAGACACCACCTTCAAACTTGAAAAGTCTCGACACCCTGCTGCGATGAAGAGAAGAGAAGTCACATGACAGGAAACCACTCCAGTGTGGATTAAAAACTGATGTCAGCTGCTTTGATTTCCTCTTTAGCTTTAAAAGTGAGTAAAGTCAGACGACGAAGGACTGTTGGAGCAGCAGGAAGAGTCGAAAACGAAACAGAGCGACACAAAATCACGGAAGATAGAGACTCAAGCATAAGACAGGACTGGTGACCACATGGATTATTTCTTCAGGATTTCAGAGATTTTTCCTTAATATTTAAACTGCGTATTAAAATACATTCCTACAACGATTGACTAAAGTGATTTACCTCCTCACTGCAAGAACCAACATTAAACGACGAAGCAAGTTTCTACATTGGTGCCACTGGTTGTGGCTTTTTCCATCAATGCTGGCATCATTTGAAGATGTAGAGCTTCAGATCCAAGTCAAAATGGGACCACGTGAGCTGGTTTTGGCCTCGTCGAACCCGGCTGATAAAAGTACACACTTGTGCTGTAACATGACAAGACGTCCACTGAACCTGACGAAGCCAAATGCAGGTCCGTGTAGGAGTTCATACTGAAGCTGATCATGAAAGAGTTCCTCTTCCTGTGTCTGTCCACAGAGCTGCAGGGTTGTTTTCCTTCACGGTGGATGATCTGGGTAGAAGAAAGAGTTCCCGTGTTTGTTGAGACACCGCGGGTCCTCTGGGAGGCTGAGCCACATCTGTAAATGTGCTTTTCATGCTCTGAGCCCAACAGATTGGGGGGATTCAAGGTTCAAGGTTACCGTCAGAGGCTTGACGACAGGAGAAACCAAACAACACCCCAGTAAAGATCAAGTAGGAGTAACGCTGATGAAGCTGCTTTAAAATTAATTAAAAGACTTATATTAAACAGGCGAAATACATCATGAGAACATTGGAAGGAATCCGGATGACGCAAGCGCCTCTTATTTCTCTGCTTCACACCTCTTTGCCTCCTCTGTCCTCCTGCCTGAGAAAGCAAGAAATCGATTTCTTCAGCATGTTGGAGGAGGGAAAATGCTCCTGGAGGAGAGAAAATGCTCCTGGAGGAGAGAAAATGCTCCTGGAGGAGAGAAACTGCTCCTGGAGGAGAGAGGAGGCTGCAAGAGGAGCAACCAGGAAGATGTTTGGTGTTTTCTCGGTGGAGGTCTGAGTCAAGGGGACGTCTTACACGTGACCTGACGATGGAACCTGAGTTCAGAGTAAATATCAGCATTTATTTGAACGCCTGTAACACTCGTCTGATGCACATGGTGAAGATCATCTGCATCACAACTCTGATGTGATGCTGACGGTTTGAAATGGTGCTCTGAAACACGGCGTCTCATCTTCTAACAAAGAGCTCTGCTTCGTCTCCTCTTTTCACATCCCTGCTGGGAACCAACTAGTCTGCAGCCTGGAGGAACCTTCTGTCACATCACCCACAGGTTCTCTTTGGAGTCCATTTTTCAGAGCCTTGGGGGTCACCATGTTGTCAGAGGCTGACTCCGCCCAACTGTGGTTAATCCATCAAATACATACCCAACCACCTCAGTTACCACATGTATGAAGCATGTTATGTTCCCTTATATTTATTGTGGATTCATCTGTCCATCCAGCTTTGTTTCAGATGTTGCTACTGAAATGTCTGAATTGTGGACTGCCCAGGAACCCAGAAGCCCAGGAGCTCAGGAGCTCAGGAGCCATGGGGCCCAGGAGCCCAGGAGCCCAGGAGCCCAGGAGACCAGGAACCCAGGAGCCCAGGAGCCAAGGAGCCCAGGAGCCCAGGGGCCCAGGAGCCCAGGAGCTCTGGAGCTCAGGAGCTCAGGAGCTCAAGCACCCAGGAACCCAGGAGCTCAGGAGACCAGGAGACCAGGAGACCAGGAGCCCAGGAGCTCAGGAGCTCAGGAGCCATGGGGCCCAGGAGCCCAGGAGACCAGGAGACCAGGAGCCCAGGAGCCCAGGAGCTCAGGAGCTCAGGAGCCCAGGAGACCAGGAACCCAGGAGCCCAGGAACCCAGGAGACCAGGAGCCCAGGAGCTCAGGAGCTCAGGAGCCCAGGAGCCCAGGAGCTCTGGAGCTCAGGAGCTCAGGAGCTCAAGCACCCAGGAGCCCAGGAGCTCTGGAGCTCAGGAGCTCAGGAGCTCAAGCACCCAGGAACCCAGGAGCTCAGGAGACCAGGAGCCCAGGAGCTCAGGAGCTCAGGAGCCATGGGGCCCAGGAGCCCAGGAGACAAGGAGCCCAGGAGACCAGGAACCCAGGAGCCCAGGAGCCCAGGAGACCAGGAGACCAGGAGCCCAGGAGCCCAGGAGCCCAGGAGACCAGGAGACCAGGAGCCCAGGAGCCCAGGAGCTCAGGAGCTCAGGAGCCCAGGAGACCAGGAACCCAGGAGCCCAGGAGCCAAGGAGCCCAGGAGCCCAGGAGCCCAGGAGCTCAGGAGCTCAGGAGCTCAGGAGCCATGGGGCCCAGGAGCCCAGGAGACAAGGAGCCCAGGAGACCAGGAACCCAGGAACCCAGGAGACCAGGAGACCAGGAGCCCAGGAGCCCAGGAGACCAGGAGACCAGGAGCCCAGGAGCTCTGGAGCTCAGGAGCTCAGGAGCTCAAGCACCCAGGAACCCAGGAGCTCAGGAGACCAGGAGACCAGGAGTTACCTTGGCCAGGACATCCCAGCTCATTAGGATGGTTGTGCTCTGTTAGGCTTTAATTACAGAAATGGCCACTCTTGTTCTCTTATTGCAGCAGCTCCTTTTCTTTATTTGCTGTTTCGTTTCTTTGTCGTCAGACCACGTCTTAGTGCGAGGCAAAAACAGGCTTCGCTGAGCAGCAGCACGTGACATGTGTCACCAACACGTCAGTCTTTAAAGCCCTGCCAGAGACATTTTCCTGGCTGCTTGGACACAGAAGACCTCCAACCAACTAAAATGGTGATCAGCCCTTTAACACAGCTGCTACGAACCTGAGACGAACCTTCACTCCACAGAAATGTTGAGTGAAGGTTCGTCTCAGATCTGCGTGCTGCCTGAGCTCATCTCACAGACCCAGCGTGACTCAGCCTGCAGAGTGAGATGATGAAGAGCAACAATCAAAGCAAACTGGAAACAATCAGCTGGATGTAATAATCGGGATCTGTGCCTCAAACAAAGACGCCTCTGCTGCAGAAGAAAACAGGTGGTTTTGTAGAGGACCGTTAAGATCCTGTTGGTACGAGAGAAGCCTGTGGTTTCACGGCTGCAGAGAAGACTGGTGTCTGATGTGCTTGACCACCTCACTTTGCAAACATCCACCACAGTTAATTCTGCTTAAACCTCTGAACTTCGTTGTGTAGGATTTCATCTCTGTCATAAACATCTAAAGGCAAAACCTGACAAGTCTCTCTCATCAGTGTATTCACATCCAGTAGTTTGTAGAAGTTCCTCCTTCCTGCAGAGTCTATCAGGCTCCGTCAAAAGACGTCCAAGACCAGCTGTCTCCCGTCCGTCTCCTGGGCTTTGGACCTTCACGCACGTCCTTGAGCCCCTCCAGCGTGGATGTTTCCCTCAGTTCAGAACAGACTCCGTCCACCTCAGCGTGATGCAGCTCCCACCATGCCCTACTGGACGGTATCAGCTATCAGCAAATAACTGAATACCACAATAAAACCTGCAATCCACTTATTACTTTAGTATCTTTTTTTTTATTACAGTTTCAGGTGATGATAAATGGTAAAAAAATATTAAATAAGTTACTGAACAAATCTACATAGTTGGTTTTTGGGTAAATGGATTGAAAGCAGTTTAAAATGTCCAAACAGTCTTGTCCTCCAGGCCAGCGTGAACTTCTGATCCTTCCAGCAGGTGATTTGTTTCTGCAGAAGTGCCTAAAGACAGGAACTCTCAAACATTAAATGGAGAGGAGGCCCTCTGGTGGACATCAGATGTAACCTCCCGCTGAGTAAACCGGATGTGTATTATATATTTGTCACTAAAATCATAACAATATAAAATGACATGATGTTGGAAGAACACCAGTTAAAAACAGACTGGAATTTGTCCAAATGCATAATGACAAACCCCAAAGCTTCTGGGAGAACGTCTTTGGACAGAGGAGACAAAACTGGAAGAGAAAAGAAAACTGTATCTACTGTGGAACCTGATGGAGGCTCGGTTCGGTTCTGGAGCTGCTCTGCTGCATCTGGTTCAGGGGTCTTGAATCTGTGCAGCTACAATGAAACCTCCAGACCATCAAGACCTTCTGGAGACAAATGTGCTGCCCAGTGACAGAAAGCTTGGTCTCAGTCGCAGGTCCTGGTCCTCCAACAGGATAACGACCCAGAACACACAACTAAAACCAGCCAAGAAACACTCAGAACACTGGACCATTCTGAAGTGTCCTTTAAGAGTCCTGATCTACATCCTGCTGGAGATCAGTGGGAACATCTGGAACCTGCAGCCTGGAGAACTGAGACATCTGGAGACAGAACACCTGTCCACAGGTGGACCCGTCTCACTGACATTTACACTCAGTACATTTAAAAAGCCTTGTTGGATTTTACTGTTATTCAGTTATTTCAGTGACCATTGTGGGGATTTGCACACATTCGTCCACATCTGCGTTACATTTGTATAAATAATAATATATTATTATATATAATTATATATATTATTGTATATATAATAATAAATAATACGACCGCTATTAATCATTGAAGTAGAGCCACATCACAAAACACACTAAGAACCTTGATTACAGAGCTCTGATGAATATATATATATATATTTTTTTTTTTTTTGTAAGTAAAATAAAAAGTTGAGTTTGTTGTTCTCCAGCCGGCAGCCGGACACTGATAACCTGGAGGAGGGACTGAGCGGGAATGCGTTTGCATCCTGTCACACAACTTCTAAACTTTATATATTATTATATATATATATATAACACCTCTTTAAAAGTATATACTAATTAATTTTGCCTGCTGAATTTCTGTGCTAAATAATAAAAGTAACCTCAATAAAATCACTTCCGTCCTCCTCTTTGATTGTTTTTCTTGTTTTTCAACCATGTCGTTTAAGACGGCGCTCCGTCACCAAGCGTCCACGTAAACCGGCATTTCCCGGTCCAGGTCCATGAGGGCCCCCGTTCTGCGTGGTAGATCAGAACTTTTAAACCATGCAGGCTTCCCAAATCCAGTTCATTGAGGGCCTGGATTTGGGAAAAAAAGAGGAATTTCACAGTAAGGATTAAACTTCAGCACTTTTGTGGGAAAAAAGAAAAACCCCCAAAAACGAGCCAAACTTCAGTTTAATGATTGCACACATTTATGGAAAAGCATTTAAAAGTACACAAAGGTTGGTTATTGGTTTAACATATATTATGAAACAGATATAGTTTAATAAGTACTTGGCTAAATAAAAGTGAGTTTTACATACATCATATATATTTCTTTTTTTATTCCTTTTTTTAAAAAAAACAAACAAGGAACAGACATATGGCAGCTGTCAGAGCGAATCAGGTAAACCAGCTCTGAATCAACCTTTTGGCTCCAGATTTTTTCATAGTGGCTACAGTCATCACATGTCTGCATCCAAGTCCCACATCCGAGGCGACGTTCCCGCCATCCACTTCACAAACTCTGCAACAACGAGCGGCCCAAAACAAGGCGGCAACAGTCCCATTTTTCTTTAATTAACGTTTTCACTTAAGATGCTTCGTTTCCAGACATGAGCATTGCAGTTCAGTTATTTCGGACATGTGTGACAAAGTTGGGAGGAAATACTGGGCGATTTTCCTGCAGGGCTGCAGGAATCCGGTGAAGCTGCCGTTTCAACGCTGATCCTGCTCAGGTTAATGAAACCACCCACGTTTCTTCTGTAGTGTGTTGAATGATTGAAAAACAAAAAAACCCAAAACTCAAACAAACTGAAAACAGAGGCGGGAAAGACAACGGGATGGGAATACCCGTGACCCCACTGAACGTCTCCACCCCCTCCTCACCTCCTTCATCCCTCTGACTCCAACTCTTGTGCGTGTGTGTGTGTGTGTGTGTGATGGAAACCTGACGACACACACGTTAACAACCCTCTGACAAACCTACACGACTGCGAACACAGCTTCGCTTACATCGCAGCATCTTCACAGGAAGAACCCACTCCATCTTTTCAGCTCCACACGCAGCCCTACATCCGTGTCAGTGTTCCAGAGACGATGCTCTGAGTAGCAGTAAAACCTAAAGAGAGCAAAGCCAAACGTCTGCGTTGCCTTGGCGACTCTCATCTATTAAGTAAATAAAACTTTAAAGAACGTGGTTCCCTTTGTTCTGAACCTGAAATGACGGCGTACTGCGCAGCGTCTAAATCATCGTTAGTATGTAGTATGCCACCTTAAAAAAATCGCCAGTCACATGCTGGCCTGCGTCGTCGTGGCTCACTGCATTATGGGATGCAGTATGCGAGGTAGACTGGTAGCTGCGTACTGGAGATTTTCCCAGAAGCGCCTCACCATTCGGGTTTTTTCACACGGGCACTGCAGAAGTGTTTGTATGTTTTAAACTGAGTACGAGTGTTTGGCAAATCGAGTAGTGTGGCAAGTGGTTTTCAAAGTGGACGAAGACTGTTGTCTACCAAAAGCTGCTGGGAGGGGTCATCGTGAGAACAAGCGCCTAGTGGTCATCGGCGGTGTTGCACTTTAAGGCACGTCTGCGTCAGCGTCACACCTGACAGATCACGCATGTAACTTTAAATCAAGTTTTTCAGAGGTGGACAAAACCTGAAAGTGAATCATTTAGTAGTGGAGGTCTCTGCAGGACGGATGTGACGTCACGGTGAACCCGGTAAGACGTAAGACATGACCAGAAGATCAAAACCTAGTCAAAGAAAACATAAGCGCTTCGACAGCGCCTTAAGACGTCCGTCTGACACGCACGGGTCTATCTAACCTGAGATGATAACCGCTGTTGTCGCCGTCCTGCAAAGCAGAATGTGGAGGAGCTGCGTTCACTCCTTATGCAGGTCTGAAAGACTCCAACAGCAGCCATCAATGCAGCTAAAAGACGACGTGCCACACACGTGGATCCGTGGATTCATGGTCTCCAGCTGCTGCGTAAAACTTCCCCTTAGTTTGGATCTTTTTCTCCTTTCAAAAAGGCCCGGTGAAGACGCTGCCAACAATCAAAACGAAGCCGGCACGTTCGTCCTGCAGAGACCCCTCGATCCGGTCCTGGGAACCCGTAAGGCTACTGCAGATCTCCTCGCTGAGGAAACTGCTGACAGTTCCCGTGCCGCTGCCGCGAACTGCGTCTCCTGAGTTACTTTCTGGCTTGGTGACAGACCTTCGCGCGCCGGCGTCCTCAGCGCGGGACCTGCTGCGTCCCTCAGCTGAGCTGGACGTCGCGGACGCGGTTTTGGTGGCAGTTTGTTGCAGAGCGGCAGGCGTCTCTGCTCGTTTTACCAAAGAGGAGAAAGAAGTGCTGCATGTCTTCTCCACATCTGCGCTCTCATACGTGCAGGTGGAGCGGCAGCGCCTCCAGGCTCAGCGCTGCCTTGTACTCGTCTTGTCGGACATTTAAAACATTCTCCGTCAGTCCACTCGTACTGCACACAGATGAAGGCTTTTCTGCACGTGTGGGGTTTCAAAAGCCAAAGCAGAACAGCAAATTACAAAAAGATAAATATACAATTACAACAAAGCGGTCTGACGGCTCCTTTTAAATATACAGACGATTCAATCTGTGATAACATTAATTTGAAGGCACAGCTGTCTCAGTTTTTCACAGAGGTTACAAATTCTTTTAGAAAAAGTTAGACCTTGAGTGATAACATTAAAAAAATATTAGGCTGAGACTTTTGAACATTTTGGAAATAATTCTGGTTTCCCTTATAAAAACATCTTTGGTGTCTTGGATCCACCCAAACCTCCATCCAGCTGGCTCCAGCCGGCTCCTGGCACTTGTGAATTCATACTTCATTGTTATTCATGTGTGTCTTTGCTAAAGAAACAACTGACAAGCAGACAGCATATATATACGGTATGGAGGGATATAAAACACGTTATAATGAGACAATGGCAGCAGCGTGAGTAAGCACTGATACAGGCAAACTATACTGGTTTGTGTCCTCCTGCAGGTGATGCACCTGGCGGCTCGGCTCGGCCCGACTCGCCCCGGCCCGACTCAGCCTGGCCCGGCTCGGCTCGGCTCGGCTCTACTCCATCAGGTACGCTGCTACATCCAGAGCAGCCTCAGCAAAGACTGTCTCACTCTGCCAGACGGAGACGACACCATTCGTTAGTTACACGGAAAACTCTTGTACTTTTACCTTCAGCAGCATATCAGTTTAGGGTCGTTTTGGTTTAATTTTTGCTGGTTGGGATGTTTTCATTTAAATTTTTTTTTTTAAATCCACAAGCTGAAATTTCATTGGCTGAATCCAGAGTTGTTTTGCTTCCAGGTTTTTTTTACATTAATTAATTATAGTGTTGCAGCTTTATTGAAACACACCCATTTAAACATTAACAGTCTTGGAGGAAAAAGTAAATCAGCTGAGTGGAGCCAGTAGTTTTCACAGCTGGAGTACATTATTGATCCGAGTATTGATTATTGATCCGAGGTGTGATGAACAGTTACTTTTGCAGAAAAGAGTTAAACACATTTGCCGTTCATGACCAACATCTGGCAACTACAAAAATAAGAAGATGTATAATCAATAGCAGTTGATCGGCCTCAGACGGAAAGAAATCCAAAGCATTTGTGTTTGTCTCTAAATGAACTCAGCTAAGATGACAGCAGAAGTACAGAATCCTCATCGGCGTCTGAACACTTGTGTATAAAACAACTCTCAGCAGAGATATGAAAAGATAAGATGCTTCACACTGTACTTTTTTTTTTTTATGATAGTCACCAATTAAGTCCATCGGTGACTATTTTTGTTATCGATGTTTGTCGACAGCGTCGACTAATCATTGCACCCCCAGTTTGGAGTGACTTCAAGAGAATCGTTCACATCCTACAAATACATCTGGAAAGAGGACTGGTCTAAAACTCCTCCTGAAGTTTGTGCAGCTCTGATCCAACAAAAAGAGGACTTCTGCCGTTTCTTCTTCAGAACTGTGATGCGTTCAATAAAGCTGCAGGAAATGAAAGTAGTTTGCATTCTGTCACCTTAAGTACATCGGGTTGGTGCACCGTTGTACTTTAGATGAAAACCACATCACATTCATGAGACACGAATGCAGAAAGGTTCATCTGAAAGAGTTGTACATACTTTCATGCTACTGTACACCTGAAAAGAAAACTTTTTTTAATTTTCTCCCTCCACATAACTTAAATTGAAGATAAAGTGAAGTCCAACGTAGAATTTGCAAAATCATAACAAACTAAGTCAACAGCTGAAGTGAATCACGTTGACTCAGATGCAGCTGTTGTTTAGAGACAATGATTTACACGTCACTGAGCAGCAGACTGCAGGGTTTTCTGACCCTGATTACACTTCTGAATCATTTTCACACACTGGCCGAATCTGGAGGGCTCCTTTTAAGATTATTACAGATGATTACAAAACCACGTCTTGCTTTTAATCACAAAAAATCGGACCATCTTCCACAGAATCGATAGTTTTTAGTTTTTCTTTACCTGTGCCTGTGGGTTGTCCAGGTAGTGCTGAATGTTGCACGGGGGCTCTGTGGGCACCATGCTGGGCGGCGCCGTCAGAGGGCTGATGTTGGCGCTCTCCTGGTTGAGGACGGAGCTGCCCACCGTGGCCTCGCTGCGGCTCCACTGGAGGTAGCGGGAACCTTGAAGAGGATTCTGGTTCAGAGAAATGTTGGTCCCACTGAGGCCTGAGTGAGGCAACACGCTGCCCCCTGCTGGACTGGAGGAGTAGTGCTGCTGGTACATGCAGCTGCTGTTAGAAGCTGCTTGACCACCTGCAACGCCCCCCCGCTCAGCGTCGTTCAGTCTGTTGACACTCGTCGGCCAGGCGCCGGCACACGGGAATGTTTGGCCCTCTGAATTTTGGCCCTTGAAGGCATGCATCGCATCACGTCCGCCCTGCGTGAGGCCTGCATGTTCCAGTTTCTGCTGCTGGCTCTGAGGCCACTGCTGAAGGTGGCCGTAGTGTGTTTTGAACGCGAGATTCTCCTGCAGACACGATCTGGGAAACCCAACAGAAACCGTGGATGTACTTGAAGACCGAAAATTGTTGCAAGGAACAAGCGGGGGCAGAATGTCTGTTCCCGCTGGCGCTGTGTTTTGTGGTTGTTGCGCAGACCTCTGCGGCAGATGCCCGCTTCCTGCTTGCAAACTGTTTTGATGCCACAGAATCTGGTTTGACTGCTGAACCTGAACAGAACCCGTTTGAGGATAGCCCACGGGTCCGATGGAAGCCTGCTGGCATGACTGAAAAACACCCAGGCTGTGGTCGACGGAGATGTTGGGAACGGTGAGCTCCGGGAGCTCTACCGATGGGCTGAAAATATCCTTCAGCTGCAGCTGCTGGAGAGGCGGCAGGCTGCAGTCGGTCTCGGCGATCAGAGGACCTTGGTGGGAGAGTTTCTGGTTTCTGCTGTCCATCTGACCAGACTCCACCAGGCCCTGCGCTCGACTTGCTGCTCCGATGACCGCCCCCTGCTGGTGAGCGTACAGGCTGTTCACCGGAGGGTACGCGCAGCCCTGACTTGGGGTTTGAAAGATCTGCTGCTCACACAGAGGAGAGGCTGTGAGGTCGGCCACTCCTCCGATGCAGCTGGAGGGGGCGTTGCTCAGACAGTCCTCCATCTTCTCCTTAAACATGTTATCAATGTAGTCAACTATGTCATTGACGATGAAGGCGTCCAGGTCGGACGTGACGCCGCTCTGCTGATCCTCTTCCTGGCGTAATCTCTTGAACTCGTTTTCCCACTCCATCAGGTCTCCGTCGCTCACCTCAATGTTTTGCAAGAGAGCATCAAAGTCCCCGTTTTGCGTGAGTTTTTCCAGGGTGTCGATCACAGCCATCACTGACTGCTTGTCCTCTTCTTTCATCGCTGCAGGCTCGCCTGTTGTGTCTCCAGCCTGGTTTTCCTGCCACGCTCCACTGGCAACACTGAGCAGGGCGTGGCTGTCCATGAACAACTGGTCGACGGACAGTGGGGACTCCACCGTCTGGGTGTAGACGTTCTCGTCCTGTTTCAGGAAGCAGTCCAGCAGAGAGCTGGGGGCCATGTCCTTCTTCAATTCCTTGTTACTGAACATTTTATCGAACTGATGCTGTGAGATGTCCATGGTGGGGCCCGTGTCGTAGAGGATGGCCTCCCCCATGGCGCAGTTGAAGGGTAGCTGTAGCCTCCGCTGCCGCAGATACTCCTCCCCCTCCGCGTTACTGCAACAAAACAGCACATTATTGACTTCATGATGGCAGAACAGTGCGGCAAGTGTCATTGAGTTCATCAACGGTCAAATGCTCACGATAAAGCTCTCTGGTACGCGATGATGAACTCAGGTCTGCCTCCTTTGAAGATCAGCTTGGCGTTAGACTTAGTCCACACCCAGGCGCCCGACTTGCTCAGGAGCCGGAACACAGTCAGACCGCTTTCTCCTGTTTTAATCACTGAGATAGAAAAAACACAAGTATACTGGTTAACAGTGCAGAAATAGTAGGACGAACAGAAGGGCGACGATGAGATGAAGGACATGTTCACAGCAAGCAGTAGGACTTTCCATCTTTCATCAGGAGCTTCATTAGAGCTTCTGGCTTTTTATCTGAGTTTATCTGGGTTGTAATGCAAAATACAGAAAATCCAACATACTGCGGATGTGGTTATCAGCACAGTACATCATGTCAGCAGCGTGGATGAACTGGTAGCCAGAGCCTTTAGTGCACAGCTCAGTCTCTGTGTAGCCCAGGATGATCTTCCCCCTGAAACCACACAGACGAGAAACCGTCAGTCGGCTGCTGCTGGAATTCAAATCAGCCAAAAACAACAACGGCAACAAAAATGATGACGGCAAGTGACCAGTCATTCTTGCTTCGTCTCAGGTCTGCTTATTCAGCTTCCTCCTGCTGAGCCAGGTCATGACTGGGGGCGTGTCTAGGGTCTTTGGAGTAATGATACGGTAAAGGAAGCATTTGCAGCACCTGCTATCAACGCCCATTGGTGTGAAGTCCAGTTTGTGCTTGGTTTGGAAGAGAAGCATTTTGGTTCTGATCTCAACGATGGATGGAGCTTGGACGGGGATGGCGACGGCGAACAGCGCCAGCTGCGGCCTGCTGCAAGTCCCGTTTTCCCTCAAAAGAGTTTGCCCGTGGAGGTACTTCAGCCGGCCCTGGAACTTAAGAGCCTGTTTGGAAACACAATTACTCATTAGTTCTCACTTAGGCTTAGAGCTTGGGATTGAACATATTTTGGATTGTTTGGACAAACCAGGAAGCCGGAGGAGTTGTCCAGGAGGCAGCGGAAGCGGCACACAAAGCTCCTCTCCATGAAGGATGAGTTCTCGGGAGGAAGCTGCTCAGGATTGTACATTATTGCGTTCTCACCACTCTGGGACACTGAAAATGCAGGCGGAGAGAAAACACGAGCTTTTATATGACTCATGCAAAACTGCAGGTCCAAAAATAAAAGTAAAAAAAGGTTCCAGAAGGACAGAAAGCAGAAGAAAAACTTAAACGTCTCACTTCCTGACAGGTACAGCATCTGCATAAACCAACACGTTAAACCCTGAGAACCTCAGAGGCTCCAGAGTTTCAAGTTCAAGCCTGCACTTACGTTCTCCGTCCGCTGCGACAGGCGGCGGGTTGAGAGCGAAGTGTAGCTGCTCTCTGAACAAGGATCGATCGTCGGTGTGGATGAGCTCGTACACGCTCTGATGGACCACATCCGACTGTGGACGGAGGTGACAAAACATCGGCAGTTCAGTTACGAGCCAGACACCGAGCAAAGGCTCGAGGACATGCACATGAAGGCTGGCGTCTCACCTGATGGAAGCCCAGGTAGTCTTTGATAGTCGGAGACGCATAAAACACCAGTCCGTCGGACGTGACCACCACGACGAAGCCATTCATGGCCTGAACAGGGAACATAATTAACACAAGCCATCTAATCAGAAAACCTCTGATCATTCACTCATTACTATACGCTCCAAAATAATGTTTTATCACCTTGACATGTTGCCATTCCTTCTCACATTACTAAAAATGTCTTCTGGCATTTGAGAAGAGCAAGTGATTAAGACAGGAATGGGACCAAATAGCTGAAATACTTTAAAACATGTCTAAAAGTGTTCGGAGAAGCCGTCTTCTCATCTTTCATTTCATATTGTCGGCTTCAGACAAAACCTTTCCCGAGAAATCTCTTGGTCCATGTTGTTATATCAGCTGCGGACGCATGATGATTTGATTCAAATCTTGTTTTGTTTTATTTGAGGAACATTGATTTGAAATATTTCGATGATATTCTGTCGATTGGTTGACTAAACTGAGACCGTAGTTCCTTTAAGAGTCAAAGATCGTCTGTATGTCTACCTGTTGACATCCCCTAACAGAACGTCTTCATGTCCACCTCCTCACTAACACCAACATGCTCCCTGCGGTTTTTATTGTAATATGTTGCAAGCCGGAAACATAAAAATGTATGTATGTTATTAAATAAAACCTTTGTTTCCCCATTTTCAAGCAGGCCCGAGCTTTCATGATTTAAAGTACCTGCACACACGTGCCACATATTGATGATCCCACCCGCACAAAGAGACATGTTTTTTGGATTTGCGTCAGTTGAATAGTCACACTTGGACAGATTAACGACATGCTGCAACGCTTTGTGGCGGGCGACGAGCCACTAATCCCACTGCCTGTTTACAATTAATAAACAATCTATGGCTGCTGCTTCTGGAAGGCTGCTGGGGTTGCATCATCGCCGCCTGTTGCACGCATTATGCAGAACATGTGTGAACATGTGTCTGACGGGTGAGCGTCAACAAACACGGAGCAGGCTCGGTTTAAGAAGCACGAAGCCACGTGACGAAGCGCTAAGCCAGCAGCCTCACCGCCACGGCGTCCTGCTGGACACGCAGACATGAAACAGACACAGATTAAAGCTACAGAAACTGGGCTGGCACTGGAATACACGACGTCTGGCGGTGGGGTCGTTCACCCGCCGGACCAGCGGCGACGAGCTGCAGCACCAAGTCTGAATCCACTCCTGTGTGATCTTCCTCCCGTCTGACTTTGGTGCAGTTGCACAACTTTACCATGTGTTCAAATGATTGACTCCAGAATTTGTGTGTAACAAAGATGTGATTTGTAAAAAAAAAAGTCTAAGTTATACAAAGAATCTGCAGAAAATAAAACTTCTTCTGTCCACAGCTGCAAAGCTGAAAAGTGTTGCAGAAATCTCAGTTGACTTATTTTACTTTCATCCATACTTTAAAAAAGCACCTTTTTTCAGACTATGTTTTAGAGACAAATTAAGTCAAAAGGAGTGAAACAAGGTTCACCCATGATTCAACAGCCTGTCAGTCCGCCTTTAGCTGCTGAAGGCTGAACTCCCGTATGGCCTTGTCCTCCGTCACGTCTCTGCGGAGGAACCTGAGCCCTCTCTTTTACATCACATCATCGGGTTTCTGGACGTTTCTGGATGTTTCTGGATGCACAACTATACCTCTTCATTGCTCTTGTCTTTGCGCTGTCATGGAATTTAACATATAACATGTGCAGTGAGGCTCTGAGATGTAAATCATGGGTTTCTCTGTATTTTCATAAGCCTTGCACAGTTTGACTTTGGGATGAATTTGCTGGGATGTCTGCTGGTGGGAAGATTGGTGACTTTCTGGAATTCTTTCCAGTTGTGAATAACATTTTCAGTGCAGAACACTGAACCCTCAGTTGTTTGTAAACAGGTGGAGCAACAATTGCTCCTCTAAGTCGACTGTTTGGCCTTTTCCCTTGTGGCATTGTGAACACGCCTGAATACTTCGGACCAGAAAGCAGTGAAAACACCTTTTGCAGAGGTCTGCACACCTGCTGATAATCAAGTCATCAAGGGCTGCCGACTAGAAGCTCCTTCCTGTGACTTTCCCTCTTATATCCTAAGGAGACAACTATAAAATGGGGGTACTAACTTTTGCACATGACACTAATTTGAAGTAACTAATGTGGTCTAACAACAGACACTTAAGGATAGCCTCTAAATCTTGTGCAGGTCGTATATTTTTGCCCTACCTGAAGTAGCAGCTCTCCTTCTGAGAAACCAGCTGTCGCCACGGTTTTCCCATTCTGCCTGTTAACTCCAGGAGCCACCAGACTGCCGTTGCCGTTGGTTTTCATGGTTGCTGTACAGGAGGAAAAACGTCAGCTGTCAGCACAGATCACATTTCCAAAAAACCAAAGAAACACAGCACACAGAGTCCATTCATCCCTCAGGTCGCTTAACTTCCTCCAGCCGCTGCGCTCAAACGTGATGAGTAGTTCCAGGAGCAGAACGACTAGGCCGCGATGACAATTTCACTCCGTTTTGAATGATGGCGGCTCTGTCGTGCTGCTCGGAGCTGCGTGAGACAGCTTTAATGTTTCACAGGTGTCCTTTCCGCATGTTTACAAGTCGTGTCTTTATGTTTTAAATTACAGCGCTATAGCGATTAAGGTTATTGCTGTGTATCTGTAGGATTACCTTGTTTTTTATTTAAAAAGCAATTACTCAAATACCTCAAATGCCAAGTATTATTCTATAATAAATCTTCTTTTTCAGTGTCTATTTAGACTCTGTCTGGGGTGTGTAGTAGCAGAAACACAGGAACACCATATACTGAAGGTTTTCTTTATGTTTACAGGTCATGTACGTAGTGCAGAGACGCTCCGTCTCACACGTCCAGGAGCCCAGCATCTGTCGTTAAGGAGCGCCGCAGCCCCTCTTACTCCTACCGATCTGTCTGCAGTCTCAGTTTTAACCTCCTCCTCCTCCTTCCTCGCGGTTTTCCTCCTGCTCCACACCATCAAAGTCCCGTCCTTAATAACACCCAACTGGAGACCTGGGGTCTCCTTCCAGCTGTTACTTGGCCTTCGGAAAGCTCAGTCAGCTGCTCCCACATGTTTACAGTTTTTCAACTATCAAATGCTTAAAAAGTGTCACAATCAACAACCTAAACCACCAGAAGCATCAAAGCATACAAACCAGCCCAGAAAAATGTGTTTAAAAAAGACAAATCTCAAGCAAATGCAAACAAATACACAGTATGACCACAGATGGCGCAACAGGCTGTCGCTACAGTGGCGCCATTGTAGAACTGGACCAATAGGATCATCTGCGATGAGTTGAGCGACTTCAAAAAAACTGCAGTAATAAGACACTGCATTCATGAGCTGCCAGAGAACAAAGCTAGTTTAGACAGCCGCTTCCAGGTAAGGGATTGAAAAAAACCCCAAAAACTTGGCAGCCTGTCTCCTGGCAGCTCTCTGAAGGTGCTGTGTGAGGAGAATGTGATGTAAACTGAAACCCTGCCCGGGTAGGCAGGACTATTAGTCTGCTGTTTGCTTTGGATTCGCCTCTGCATCTCTTGATAGTGCAGCGTATAAAACGCTCCGCAGGTAAAGTCACTTCTCATTGTTCATTATTCTCCAGCAGCCCAGCGTGTCGGGTCATGTCCACAGCAGAGACGCGCTGCTACTCCGACGCATGCAAATGTCTGCATCTGGAAGGTTCAAACTGTTCTAGCTGGACACTAGTTCTCTTATACAAAGTGAAAAAAGCAGTGTGCATCTGTACATGTATCTGTTTGTCACCGTGAACTATAATGGGCTTATGTGCATCGGGCCCACGCAGCTTTGAGCGTTTACACCACATCCATGAACAGGACTGGTGTCTGGACGTGTCAATAATGTGGAAGTTAGATTAGAAGTGTGCTGCAAGTAAATGCAAATGCAAGCCTACGTTGGGTTTCTACTGCTGGCCCCTTGCCAGGAAACAGGTTTTCTCATTGCTGGAAAACTGATCTGGCAGTGTGTGTGTCTGTAAACACATAACACACACACACACACACGCACACGCACACACACACACACACACACATGCATCTGCCCTGGGGTGAGTGCTGTAAGCCAACCAGAGTTCTTCGCTTATCTGGACGGCCACTGCAGGAAAAATCCCAGGATGCAGCCTCTCCCATCGCGTCCGTACAACCCTGTCACGCAACTTATTAAGGGAGGGACGGGGTCTCTTTCTCCCCTTCAATGGGAATTCACACGCTGTTTACACGAATCACACATTCACAGCAGGGACAATGCAGCCCATTAACAGCAGTGAAGACAGGAGAGATTAGGAGGGTTGCCTCTTTTAGATCTAAAGTATCTATTAAACAAAAAAACACGAACACAGAGCGTTAGTTTGCCCTTGTTTAGCTGAACTTGCATGCTTAAACAGATCCCGAACTGCCTGTCGTCCGACTGCTCCTCTCTGTTCAGCGTTTGCGTGAGCAGTGGGCCTCTTTGTGGTCCTCTGTCTGTTTTCATTCTACTTTGCTGCTTTGAACTCCACATCGTGCGCTTCGTCCGCAGCTTTTTTCGCCACAAACAGCCTCTCAGCTCATGGAACTGCTGTGAGCAGGAGGAGGAGATGTGTAATGATATCATGAGAGTAGAGCACATTCCTAAGAGTCAGGGGGAGGCGGCGAGGAGCGCAGATCTCCATCAACATCAAACATGGGCGCTTCTTTCACAGAGCGGGAGAGGGATGTTCACGTGTCGTCCGATGGTATCTGGGCTACAACCCAGGATGAGGTGAAAGAAACAGTAAACTGACACTTCAGAGTAACTGATGCCTCTTCTTGCACCTTTTCACACGTTTAAGGCCGAGGCCACGCCAGCGCTAGAACAGAACTGCATCTATTTTTCTTTACATTTAAACAAAACCGGTTCCAGATGAACATCAACATTAAACTCGGTGTGGTGGGTAAGTGGAACTGTAGTCCCTGCTTGAGTTAGTAAAAACAAATGTGTTACTTGTATTCCTTTTTGTTTTTTCAACTATTTTTTTAATTTTGACAAGATGCAACAATTACAAATTTCTTCAATGATGATGATTTCTGATTTTCTTGATCTTCTAAATATCATTTTATCTACTTTTATCAACATCACATAACTGGCCAGTGAAAGACGACGAGAGGCGCAGGTTTTGGTTTAAGAACTTTTGCCTCTGAGTAATTGTTATATTCATAAACTTAGACACGGTCAGTTTTAAGCCACAGATGAAGTTTGTTGTTGGTTGTTGTTCCTCCACTGTACAAACTGCTCTTTTTACATTACGCAGATGATGTATTTTTTTATCATAAAGACATAAAATGTCTAAATCTTCTTTGGATCACCAGCCAATACATCGCAGCATTGACAGTAGACTGTATTTATTAGTCTGTCATCAAAAACGTGGACGTGCACGTGGACGTGGAAGAAGAAAAAACAACAACAAACAAACAAAAAAACACCTGTGCCTAACTCCAAGATCGGTAAACCCTAACAGGTCCCAAACGGGAACATAATACACTTAAGGACTCACAAAGTTGCAGTTGTTTTGGAAAATGTTGCTCAGCAGCAGCAGAGAACCAACGTTTTCGATGATGTTGTTGCTTTGTCGGCTGCTGGTAAGAGCCTGAAAAGTTTTAGTAGTTTTGGTTTAGCTCACGTAATTAAAGGGTAGGGAAGTGGTTCTACATGATTTCTATCTCAGAACACTTGGCCGTGAATATCTCCTCCTGCTCCGCTAGATGCCCATCTTGCCAGCAGGATGTTAAAAATAAAAAGAGAAATAAAACACAGAGTTCTTTCAACGCGCTGGCTCTGCAGACTGAAAAACCAAACTGAGTTGGGGCAGTCCGCCCGCGAACCATCACAAACATTACTGCAGCCAATCATCCACAGATGAATGTGTCCTCTCCTGTGGCAGCTCAGCTGCATCCAGTCACTTTTCAATTGGAAATAATCCAGGCGGGGCATGTTTTCTCCGGGGGGCTGGGCTGGGGGGCTGGGGGTGGAATATCCACATCCAAAGTCATGAATGTAAAACCAAGGGGACAGGTGAAACCAGAAGTTGATACTCGTCAGATCCTTTCGGTCACTAAACATGGACAACTAAAAATAAATCAATCTCTGTATTGTCTGGCTTGGTCTAGATGATTTTAAGTAATTCAAATTTTGCAGCAGGAAATTAAAAGAATGAACATCAAACAAGTTTCCCTCATTGAGTCTTGTGTCATTCTGGACCCAAACGGGTGTTATATCAAATACTCATGTTGGCAGTCATATTGGGCTCATTAAGTATTCCCAAAGAGCATTTGTCAAAGCCTGCAGATCAACTCTCCCAGGTCCAGATCTAAGAATCTGTGACATCAGAGGCCGGGGGCGGGGCTACTGTGAGCTCCAGCTTTAAAAAGTGAAGCCAGTGATCCAAAACAAATAAAAACTCAGATTCAACATGGATGAGAAGTGAAAGCAGAACTTATTATTCTCGTCAAATTTCATTGTTAAACGTCACTATTGTATGTTTATGATTTGTGATAAATTAAAATAATCAATAGCTGCAGTTTTGTCCTTTAGTCTATCTGCAGGACCTGAACTCAACATCGCAGCGACTCAGTGGAAGAAATGATTACTTTGAGTTTTTTAGTTGTACAACTTTAAGGTGTGATTAAAGGTTTTTCGTGTTTTCTGCAGCTGCACAGACCGAACCGGTGGGAGTCGCCACGGCAGCTTCCCATGCAACCCCGACATCTGTGTTTGTTTAAACGTATGACTCAGGAAAAAGGTGCTGCTATCAAACGTTACTGCTGCGAAACCCGAAACTGCACTGTGATTTCAGCAAAAAAAGAACAAAAGACAGAGCGTTTAGCAAGGCGTCCGAGTCTGTCTGCAAGACTCAAAGTCGCTCAGGTTCGGGTGTAATTCGACACCAAGTGGAGCCCCCAGTTCACTATCAAATTGCAGCTTCCCGTTTCAGAAAACGGCTCATTATAGGATTGATGGAAGTGTAGTGGTCTGTTGATGCACAAAAACATCCCTGTTGCCTGGGGAGAAAGGGATGCCTTTAAGTTTGTCAGGATTCACAAAGTTTGGAGGGAGTGAATTATGTGACCAGAAGCCGTAAAGAAAACTGGCCAGAGTCGTGTAGTTTGGGCTGCATTTATATTCTGGAGAAAAATATAGAACAATGGCAAAAAAGAGCCACCGATCCAGGAAAAACAAATACTTGAACTAAACGGCTCTGCACACAGTGTCTACTTCAAAGCGGTAGGAAGCGGTCCAGAGCCGAGCCACCAAAATTCAGGAGGGAGAGAGGAAATGCTGTCACGGGCTGGAGGTCTGCCAGATTTTGAGAAGTAGTATAAAGCATGCCAGCGATGCATAGGGGAATATTATCTTGATTTGAAAACATTTAGTTCCAGTAGATCCTGAGCAGAGATCTGTGTTCTCACGCAGCTGTGCAGGAAGTTGGGCAGAGCTTAACATGAACAACAGCCGATGCAGCGGGTCGCTCAGTTCATCACGACTGTGGCCAGTATCCTCGACTGCAGCCATCGCTTCAGTCCCATCAATCAAATTTAATGCAAAAAAAAGTCCGCGGAACAGGCAGATGGGTTTGTGGGTGTGAGAGACGCTGCATTGACCGGTTTTTACAGACTTCCTATACGTTGCTGTTTAACTTCCATGTGATGTTCTTGTTTTTTTATATTTTTACTCATCACTTGTTTGTCATGCTGTAGGTGTTCTGCCGTTATGTGTGAGCGTGGTTTTTTTCGTTTGGGTGGGTGGGGGTTCTTTCCACTCGAGACAGGAACCACCGTTTCAGTTTGTTTCAAGTTCAAAAATATGGCGCATGGAAAGTGACAGAATTCAGATTTTGGCCCTTATGCTGTGCCACACCAGAGCAAACTTCAGAGATCCGAGCTAAAATAAACAGCGATTATGCGCTATTCAGGACGTGGTGTCTGTTTTCATAGATGAGCCCGGGGGCGTCTGTTTTTCAGACGCAACCCTGCTCTATTCTTGGCATTTTATCTGTTTGAATAGCAGAGTGATCAGCGTTGGACAGGGCGCAGAGACAGCGATTCAAAACAAGACGAAATTCAGGTCGCTGCGTCAGGCGTGCCCGACATATCACTGAAAAGATTCTTATCAGACTCCTACTAGTCGAGTTTCAGCTCTCAAGGGCAGGCGAGCCACAGTTTGAAGGTAGAAACACCAACTTTGTTCTCTAAATTTAGACATCAGTTACTTAGATGCTGACAGCTGTTTTTGGATGGAGCCTGGAAATATATGCAAATTGTGACTGACACTCAGACATATTTTCCCTGAGCCCTGATTGGTCTGAATCCCAGCCCATAAATAAATATCATAATGCATCTTCTGTGGTCGTGATCCACCCGCCAAGCTTTGAATGGGACGACAGCTGATTTCGGTTCCACACATAAACAAACAGAGCCCTGCTGGAAGAGTCTAAATGTCACAGAGAGTCTTGGTGGGCCGGTAAAACCCCAGCCAGGAGGGAACGAGTGGGCGGATGCAGAGCTGCGGTTTAAAGCTGGAGAGGCTGAGAACTACGCTTCCAGAGAATGAAAATTAGACTAAATGAAAACACGATTAAATCTGTCTTCCAGTGGTCGCTCGAGTTCTCACGATATAGTGAAAGATGAGTCACGAGTCAAACGCCAACTGCAGTTGCTGCAGTGAGAAGTTCTTCCAGCTGGTGGTTGAACATCTGTCAAAGGTCCTTCTGACCCCTCCACGCCCCCCGTTACGCTGTGTCACGTGCACGGCATTGTGTGCGCATGTCTCAGATATGCCAAGCAACAAATGATGTGACACTAAAGCTCATGCTGTGGCGTTGCCTAGGCAACGGTGATTGCTAACAGACACTGGAAGTTCTCAATGGACTTGGAAAGCTACAACACATTTTTCTCAAATTTCTAACAGCGTCACACAAATATGTCAGCAGCAGCGAGCCACAAGCTTTCCAAAACATCCACAGCTGCCTCCGAGTCACGCTATGAGACGAAGCGCCTGCTCGTTCAGAGATCTGCCGCTTCGAGGCAGCATGATAATGTTTCACTATCTGCTCTGCAGATCGGACTTGCACCCCCTAAAACTGCCTATGTTTGTTCTTCTCTCTGAAGCCTTTTCTTTTGCCTGATGATTTACAGGATCACTATCTTCAATTCTAGGCATGCCCCCACTTGAACACCCATCCCTGGCTTATGTTTTGACTGGGACAACCCCTAAGAGACAACTTGGGTGATATGAAGAAGGCTAAGCAAGGTAATAGGAGTCCACTGTGTTCAATTTTCTTTTTAAATTTACCCCAACGTACAGCTTCATTCATGGTGCAGGACAAGAGCTCATCAAGCTTCACAACTGCTGCTGTGGAATTAACTTTCAAAAGGTGCTGAAGGTGCTTTAGGAGACCTGAACCTTGGCTGAATTGGGTCATGGTTCCACAGTGCCAGTGCCATCGAAGTCAGGATTTAAAACGCCACACTCTGATGTGGATTTAAAAACCACAAAACAACATTGCAAAGGGTTCCAAACTGCAACTTTCATCTGCATGCATCGGTGCAATACGGTACAAAAGACAAACTCAAACAAAATGGACTTATAGCGGCTGAACTTGTAAAAGAGATTTTAATGACATCAGCTTCGTAGGCTGTAACTCTATCTGACTGGTTTGCGGACCAAAGGGATGTGTCATCTTGTTAAGTTTACAGTTTGTCAAATTCTGCCAAGTTCTGTAGTATATGTAAACACATATGCAATAATCCCCCTGAAACCACAGAGCCCCCTCATCAGAAATCCCAATATAAGTCCTGGCGACGCCCCTCCAGTGTTTCAGCAACGACTCATGTCTTCATGTAGCGTATCTGGTGTCTTTGCACAAATAAAAAACATTTCCTACATCAAAGAGTCAAACCTCCCTCGACAGCGCCTGTCGCTCTGTTTGCATTCATTTTATCCCGACATACTTTCCAGCCGTGAACCGGCGCTTGCTCCGGCACCCACTCACTGGCAGATATGCACCGATGTTTGCAGCATGCAGCCATTTGTAAAAGCTCTTTCTTTTCTTTGCAGACTTCTCTTTTCAACACCGCGCAGCTGAAGCAGTTTGTGTGCATTACATCCCTTTAGTTTGTTAACATTTACAAATGCCCTCTATGCTACATGACGTACAGTCTTTGCAGTTGGATTTTACTAAACACAAGATCTTAACCATCTGAAGGCATAGCTGTTTGTCACGATTTTAAACACCAAAACCTTTTTTTCCTTCAACTTTGAAAAAATAAAGTTCTGATGTCGGTAAACAGCATAAAAGAGAAGAGTAGACAGAAGCCATAAATGTCCTAAAATCTCTGGGAAATACAGGTTTCATGCACAGTTATAATGCCGCAAGTCATTATAAAAGATTTCTTTAACTACCGTCAACATTTTTTCTCCAACAACTGTTCCTGTTTTCACTGAGTCATGTTGTTTTTGTTGCAGTTTAAGAGTGTTTTGCCAAAAGTCCCTGTCTTGTGACTGTTGGTCAGTTGCAAGTGCAGAATTTAGTACAAAGTTTACTGTACATATGGCTTTTAACAATCTTCTAAAAATAGTTTGACTATATATATCATATATCATATTTCTAAGACGCTGATAAAGATGGGGGCCAGAGACACCACGGCACGTGATGGGAGAGTGTTGGGTGGGGGGGTCTGGTCACCTTCCAGCTGCAGAGTAATTGACTCTACCCACTACTCTACAACCATTTACGCTGAAAAGCTACTCAGAAAATTGGAAACATGAACAGCGTCATGCCAAAACGCTGCTTACGTTTTTCACATAAAGTAAATAAAAATACCACTTTGCATTTATGTTTACATCCCTAAAGTAAGACCCGTGGTTTCACTCAATCTACAAAGGGGGTGAAAATGGGAACTCTTAGGACCCTGCCAGTTTTGCAAAGGGAGCTGAGGTAAGTAGTTGTAATGCTCATATATATCCCAGCCTGCATATACAAACAACTACTTTGAAAATCCTGCATTGTGTTGACCTCAGCTGCAAGAACTGCACCTAATGTGGCTCGTCGTCAGTCCATGAAGCTTGATTTGGGTCGCATTAATGCATCACTTTAGCCACTTGGTGGGATTGTTCTGCCACTTTGGTGGAAGAAGACTGCAGCTTTTGTCTGTACAACAATAAATTAGAGCACTTTTCCTGACAGGCCACATCATTTCGTCACCTAATGACGATAGAAGTCTTATTTAACACTTCTATATTAACATTTTTTGGGTGTGGAGCTGTTAATGGTTCAACTCTCTTTACTCAGCAGTTCTTTTCACTGTGAACTTCCTATTTTCAAAGAATACTGTCCTGTGTCTTCTGACGTCCTCCACGGTCGACCTGTAAGATTCCCCCTGCACCAAATCTTATAAACAGCTGACTGGGAGCAACAAACACTCTTCGCCACCCTCAGCTGTTAAATTCATTTCCTCTGTGTGATGTTTTTTGTTCTTTCCACCAGGAGTTGTGATTCCATATTCTTTTCCATAGGTGGTAATGCAGAGGTTTGTTTATGCAGCTTCATCATGAAGGAGGGTTGGTTGTTCTCCGATGACCCAGATACGAACGCTGAAAGCCGCCTTGACAAATGCATCGTCTATTGATTTAGGATGACATATCCACAAAAGGTCATCAGCTCACAAACAGCGTTACTGGATCCTAGGCAGAGTTAGAATATTTTTTTAATCTGCTCGAACACTTGAACACTGCAAAATGTCTAGAAGCTGCTGGAAATCGGGTCTGCACTTGCTCTGGATGTGTTGTTCTTACATACACGTCACAGCAGGACACACTGAACTAGATGTGTCATGTTCGAAACTACTCTGGAGAAGCTCTGGAGGCAGGACAGGCTGCAGAAAGACTGCGGTGGAAACCTTTGTCTTTCCTTCACAGCTCATCGACAATGATGGATGTGGTGTGTGTTGCTGTCACTACCACAAGCATTTGAACCCACTAACAAGTTAAACGCATAATTCAGCAAAAACAAGGTGTAAGCAGCAACCTTTAAATGGTCTGGAGACTTAATTTACACAAAGAAGGACTTAATTATCTGAACTTTTTACTTGTTAGTGCTACAAGCACTTGGAGATGATGGATGCAAGATTAAACCCCTCTGGAACATGAGCAGAAGCCTGTTCAGCTACAGCGCATGTGAGAGAACGTCTGACAGGCTTCCAACCAGTCTAACCCTTTTAATTAGAGGCTGGAAATATGCTAAATCTCATGAGCCAATCTGCTCTTCTACAAATTATAATGCAGCAAAACTGTCAGCAAAATCACGCAGCACCTTTCCTTTGCCTCACAATCAAAAGGCAGTGGACCAGCTGTGGCCCACACCTGTGTCGATGAGCCCCCACACCTGTGTCCATGAGCCCCCACACCTGTGTCCATGAGCCCCCACACCTGTGTCCATGAGCCCCCACACCTGTGTCCATGAGCCCCGCCGACCACCGAGGCACCTGCGACTCCACCGAGCGGAGCTGAAATGGTTCCAACGTGGCAGATCCATTCTCCAGCTCGCTCCAGACACATTTCTGCTCTTTGTTTCAACAAAACATCGTTTTTGTTCGCTTATTCAACAGCATCAGACCTCCAGAACACTTCCTGTTCTTCCAGCGGACAGTTTGCAAGGTTCACTGACAGGGGGGAGAAGCGCTCAGAAAACATCAGCTGATGTCCATTTATGACCACAAACTAGTGAGAAGAGCTGCAGACTGAAGTTACACTTCAGCAACGTCTCACACCAACAGGGAGGACTACAACACCACAGCTCCCCCGCGTTGAATCAGGCGCTCGCCCAGATTCCCCCTCCAAGTTAGTAGTATTTGAACAATATACTTAGTTCAGGTGGACCAAGTTGCTGAAACGCCACAGAAAGAACCCCTGAAAAGCAACGTGACGGCCATCCGTTAGGTCTGACACCAGACACCTGGGCTGTGAGCAAACTTCACCCAGAACCTTTGAGAAGAGAAAAAAGCTTGAACTTGATAAACAAAATGACAAAAACTATTTTGTACGCAGCTTATTATTATTCTTGGAAAAATTTTGTAATCAGTTGAACACCGGTTGAACAGGGAACCGGCAAAGAAAATTCAACCTGTGCACCTTTACTTTGAGTCTACGTAACGATGTTTCTTGGTAATATTATTTGTAAGACGCATTCACCACTCAGTCGTCGATTACTTTGGTCAAACTGTGACTCGTCCAAATTCCCCTTTTTCTGTCTATTTTTTACTGCTTCCCTGTTTATTCCACTTTTCCTTCCACTTAAAACGGTGGTCAAACTGGTCCCATTTTTGTGAACTCACTATCTCAAGAATGTGTTTGAGCTATTTTTTTATTATTTTTTTTAACTCTCGATTTGGCAGAAAGCTTCTCTTGGATGTCCAGGCTGACCTGATTAGAAATTGCCGGTCAGAGGTCAGACCCCAGACTCTCTATGGCTCACGTATCCCGTTATTGTGAACAGGATACATCAGAAAAGCCTGCAGGGAATTTCCTTACATCCGACTCAAGCATCCCATTGGATTCAAGGGTGAACAGTTTTTTCTTTTCTTTTTTTTTTTTTTTTCCAACAGATTTCATATAATTTTGACAAAAATGTGTATCTGGATAAAATGATAATATTTTAAATCCTTAATGTGAGTTAAACATGTTTAAATAAAACGTGTGTGTAGATATAGATGTATAGATTAGGTCCAGTTTCTGGATGAGGAAGTAGATCCAAACTTTGGCTGGTTGTGTACGCAGTGCTGAATGAGTGAGGGCTAACCTAATTCTCCTTTTTCCATTTTTCCATGTGTTGTATCACCTACAGCATTTGAGTCAAAGGTCAAGCAAAACATCCCTGAATCAAGCAGACATTTAACACAAACATCCAGACAGGAAAAACATGCTTTTTTTTTTCTTTTTTTTTTTTGTGCTTCCCACAAGAAACCTGAATATGCTCTTGAGTGTATCCAGGACTGTTATTGTGCTGTTCTCCTCTGACCACAAACCAAGTTTCCAGATTTAAAAACATTCAGCGGCCGTTTATCTTTGTAGAACCCGGTTTATGGAAAAACTTTCAGCGTGAAACCGTAGATATTAAAGAAGTCAAGGAGAATCGGATCGGTTGTCATTTTTAGTCTTTGTGTGGCTTCAGGCATCGCTGCAGTTTTGCTGTGGTTTCACCAATGCTGGCCTCCGGACAGAGCTGCTCTCGTCACGCTCCTGTCTCAGAACGTCCTACAGCTCTCTTCAAATGTAAAGAAAGAGAAGAAAGTATTCCCAAACATGTCCATTGACACCCTAATTTCAACAACTGGGACAGAAATTTGACATAAAATGGTTTTAAAACCAAACATCAATTTCATTTTTTTTCCCTTCCGCTTGTTTCATTGTTTAATGAATGGAAAAGGAAAAAACATCAAATTTTTCTATTTGAGCCAATTTATTTGGATGTCAAATCGGATCTTTACCCTCATGTCCTCTAACTTCCTGCCATGTTACCTTCACTGCACCTCGGTAAAGTAGTGTAGTGACGGGGCGTAACGGGGTCAGAATGAGCACCGTGTGGATGAACACTGCAGAAGGTGTAAGGATGGGGATATGCTCCATGCCCACGCCTGCGGGGACACTGGACTCTGGACTTTAGACCTACTGTCCATCTACTAGCTACTGGCTGAACCGTGCTGCTGTGCTTGGCAACCTGGAGACGTCTCCACCTGCTGAAGGTGGTGCTGAAGGTGGTCCAGAGATGTTTGGGTTGCCGACTGTGGAGGTGAAATAGAGGAAGGGGATTATCCTCCATATCTCTGTTATAGAGTGGATGTGGAGTGAAGAGGGCTCACCAGAGCATCTGTGTGAGGGGGCTTATCTTTTTTTCTGCTGTTAACAGTGAGTTGTCATGAGCCGAAGAAGAAAGACCTGGACATGGACCAAAACGTAAAAAGCTGATGTAGTTACAGAAATCTGTGTCAGGATTTGCTGAACTGGAGTGTAACTAACTGGATTAGAGTTACATTTTCTTGCTGTCTTTGCAGTGCCCTGAGTAACATTTGCTGTACAAATATAATCAAAATGGAAAATGACCTTTAACTCTTTACAGGAAGGCCTAAGAAATGGATCAAGACCAGCTCTGACTCCAGTTCCTAATACCAGGAGTGACCAATGAGGACGCGGCTCATAACGCAGCTGACGTACTGAATCTCTGTGGCATTTGGCTCAAAGCGCGTCACCGACAGTAAGAAAAAAAACGTGTCCTTTAGGACAATTATTCAGTCAGGGGAAAGTTTCTCACAGGTTGAAAACATGCAGCATGCGCAGGCTGCCGTGTGAAATGTTTACATAATGGTGCAACAGCTGCACTTCAGGCTGTCTTGTCTGCAGAGCGACAGGAAAGTAGGTGAGGTGAAGAGGCAACGCTGGAATGTCACAACTCGTCCGACTGCACGTAACATGTTCATTCATATTGCATGTCCATGCTCCACTCAGGCCGACAAAGGAAACCGCAATCTGTCACGACAAGAATTTCATCTTTCTTTTTAAAGCTTTCTTTTGATTAAACTCATCCTTTGACTGGATCACTCTGCAGGCTCTGCAGCGACGGTCCATGTGCACGATCTCCAACTTTTACTGGTGAAAGTTCATTCAGAATAAAAGTCAAGACTGCAAAGATGTCCAGTCGTGATCATTTAAATCAATGAGACATTCAGGAAGCCTGTCTGGCAACACCTCAGCTATACCATAATGTGCAGGGCGGTGGAGAAGCCTGAGCAACTCCTACACACATGAGTCATCACGTCTTCACAGCCCGAACATTCAATCAACACGCGACCAGGCTCAGCAAGCAGTCGGGAGGCTGTTGTGGTTGTTGTTCACAAAGAGGGTGGAGGGAGCTTATAAATACTGAGGATGTGTTCTTTCCTAAAACCAGATTCCTGCATGCTTCGCATTCCTGTCTCTGCTGTCACATGAACTGCTAGCACATCTTCATGGTCCGATTTTGACAAACAAGAGCTGGATTCAGCTCCTCCCTGGTTCCAGTACCTTGACTCTAGCCCAACCCCGACCTTCTCGGGTCACTTCACCCCCAGACGATGACAAATATGTTTCCTGTTGTTTGGATGTGTGGAGGTAGTTTGTTTTCTTTCTTTTTTTTTAACCTTGGTTTCTTCTCTATCAGTAAGCGGACAGTGAGGAGCATGAAACATAACAAGCATCCCAATGAAATGGAGGTTTGAAAGTAACATTCTGTTGGCGAGTCAAGTACGATAAAAACTCAAACCGGCCTTCCAGACCCCGACAGGCTGCGTTTCCTGCGGCGTTTACTCTGTAAAGGTTTGACCTCATAAGCTCCATAAGCCGCAGCTCAAACAGGCGACTACTTATTTGACTCTAGCTGTTATGAGACCTGCCAACATAAAGAGTTTACTGTTTAATAGAGCCGACAATTGAGCTGAGATTCCCTGCACATATGATTACAACCTCTTCAAGGAAAAATCAACGTTTACAGAAACATCTACATCTACGCTTGTAATGTCTGCATGGATTTGACGATTAAGTGGATCTTCATGTTGCACTGAAGCCTATGGAAATGAGTTATTGCAGTTGAAGGCTTTAAATCCATGCACATGTTCAAAACTGAAAATTTCATGCTAAAAGGACACATTGAACAAGAGCCGGAGGAGGAGTTGTGTAATCAGGTTTCAATAAGATATCAGCATAGTGATAAGACACACTTTCTGTAGCCATGGTTACGTTAAGAGGAAGACAGCAACAGAGAGAAAGAGAGAGCCTCATTATAGGTTTGATTTTTTTTTTTTTTTTTTGGCAACATGAAGTAGATTTCTTTGGAGGAAATGAGGGTGTAAAAAACCAAATGCACTAAAAACCATTTAGTTTTACTGCAGATTCTCTGTAAGCGTAAACGTTTCTGTAGTGGGCCAACGAGGATGGACTAAAATTTAAAAAAGCGACATAGTTACAGAGACCTGAGTCATGATTTGCTCTTCTGAGTCACTACGAAGCCACCACGCTTGTGTCGTGTGGTCGTCGCCTGAATCTGCA